>CAUYQU010083551.1:0-17903 GCA_963574635.1 Cheracebus regulus
GTGGGGCTCCTCCACTGGGAATGTCCTGGTCCGTGGACAGTGAAAATTTATCGGTAAGTGTGGCGTCCACTGGCTCTTTGCGCTTTTACTGGGAGCTGCAATCCTGAGCTGCTAGTGATCGGCCATCTTGGATCTCTCTCCGGTCCAGCTAATTGTTGTACTTTTAGTAGAGATGAAGTTTCACCGTGTTGGCCAGAATGGTCTCGATCTCTTGACCCTGTGATCTGCCCACCTTGGCCTCCCAAAGTGCTGGGATTACAGATGGGAACTACCGCCCTTGGCCTGTTTTAAATAATTTTTATTAATTATGTCACTGATATTTTATTTAATTTTTTATTTTATTGAGGTTACATTATATCTGTAGATCATTTTGTGTAATACAAATATTTAACAATATTAATTATGGCAGTTTATTGATGATTAATTTTTTAATTCATGTATTAATTTTTTAATGTTTTTTAGAATATAATGTAAGGTTCTTCAAATTTTTAGTTAAATTTATTTCAAAGTATAGTTACTACAGTTATTGTAGATGAAATTGTTTTTCAAATTTATTTTGAGATAGTTGTTAGTTTATAAAAATGCTACTCACAGGCCAGGAGTGGTGACTCACACCTGTAAGTGTGAGTGAGCTTCCTCACTTTGGGAGGCCCAGATGGGCAGATCATGATGTCAAGAATTCAAGAACAGCCAGGCCAATATGGTGAAACTCTGTCTCTAGTAAAAATACAAAAATTAGCCCAGCGTGGTGGCCTGTGCCTGTAATCCCAGCTACTTGGGAGGCTGAGGCAGGAGAATTGCTTGAACCTAAAAGGCAGAGGTGACAGTGAACCGAGATCGTACCACTGCACACCAGCCTGGGTGACAGAGCTAGACTTCATCTCAAAAAATAATAATAACTATTTATATGCTCTGGTTTCTCTTCATAACGAATAAATCTTTTGCCTTTTACTAAAGATTTCCGTGGAGAGGAACAATTATGGGTTTATGACTAAATTTTTTGATGTCCTGCTTAGGCAGGACTCATTAAAAAAATAAAAAATAAAAAATAAAAAAAAATAACTATTTATAATAAATAATACCAAGAAAACTGGTTAGTCTTATGCAGAAAAGAGTGGGCTCCTTATCTCTCCATATAGAAAATGTAAGGCAAGATAGATTAATGACTTATCTGTGAGTCTTCAAGGTACAAATTTCTGTGAGAACACTTAGTACTCTTTTAAACACGGCCTCTGGAATGAATTTCTGAATAACGTTAAAAGTGAGTGGAACAGAATAAAGATCAAAACTGCATCTAATTAAACTAAAGAGCTTCTGCACAGCCAAAGAAGCTATCCACGAATGAAACAGACACTCTACAATATGAAACAAAGTATTTCCAAATTGCATACAAGTGATTAATATATAGTCTATGCAAAAATTAATTTTAAAAATCAGAGAAATAATATAGATACTTCTCAAAGACATGAAAGTTGCCAATAACCATTCAAGAAATGCTTAACACAAAATTGTTAGAGAGATGTAAATCAAAGTGACAAAGTAATACCATTTTACCCCAGGTAGAATGGCTGTTGTTATAAGTCACAAAATAACATGTTGACATTGTGGAGAAATAAGTTTTATTATAACTGTTGGTGTGAATGAAATAAAATTTAGGCCGTGTGGAAAGCATTTTGGGAATTTCTCAAAGAACTGAAAATAGAGTTGTCATGTAACTTATCAGCCCCATCACTCCCAAAGGAGAATAAATTAGTTTGCCAGAAAGACACCTGCACGCACATGTTTATTGCAGCAAAATTCACAATAGCAAAAGACATAGAATTAAACAGCATGTCTAGAAATCTTAGGTTGGATAAGGAAAATGAGGTACTTATACAGCATGCAATACTGTGCAGCCACAGAAAGAATGAAGTCATGTCTTTTGTGCAACATGAATGCAGCAGAATGTCATTGATGTAAGCAAATTAACAGATCAGTGAAACAAATAGCACATGTTTTAATTTATATGTGGGAGGTATAAATTGGGTGCAGATGGAAACAAAGATGAAAATAAACACTAGAAAGATAAAACTAAATGTCTAAACAGATGGAAGAACAAAGGGAGAGAAGAATTGAAAAACTACTTTCAGGTGTGATGTGCACTACTTGGGCAGTGGGATTATTAAGTATCCAAAGCTCGACACCATGCAGGGTACCTCTGCTACAAATCTGCACATGTAGTCCCTGAATCTAAAGTAGAAATAATGAGATTTTTTTGTGGTATAATGACATGTTTCTTTAGTTTTATGTTAATAGTTGAAATCAGCAGTGAAGGAGAGAATAATTTACTCCCTAAGGCATAGGGGTAAATGTTTTTAAACCAGGTCTCCCACATTTTGTAAGCTATTTTTTTCTGAAAGCTCTTGGCCTATAGCCCAAGGTGTGTTTCATTCCCAAGTGTGAAGTTAAAATAGATGACTCTACATCTGTATTTTTAATGTATTAACTATACACTAGACTATATAGTTAATTTGTTACTCTTTTTGGTGAAAAGTGGTAGGTGATTTAATCACATTTTCTTAAGAATAACCCATTTTTGAAGATAAGAGGCTATGAAAATTATGCTAAATTATTGAGTTAACAAAACTTAAAAAAAAAAAAAAAGCATAGAAGTTTTATAACCATGGCCCAAGAATGATGAAACAGAGAGTGGGTTAAGACCTCACTGCTGCGGCCATTCCATCACAGTCATTCTCATAAAAAAATAATAATGGGTAAAGTGTTAAATTTTTATTTGCTTCATTTTTTTCTTTTCTTTCTTTTTTTTTTTTCTGAGATGGAGTTTCACTCTTGTTGCCCATGGCAAAATCTGGGCTCATTGCAGCCTCTGCCTCCCAGGTTGGCCAGGCCAGTCCCAAACTCCTGACTTCAAGTTATTCACATGCCTCTGCCTCCAAAAGCATTGAGATCATAGGTGTGAGCCACCCTGCCTGGCACAAAATTCTTATATTAAAAACATCTCCAGCAATTTAATAGGCCTGAGATTTGAAAAAAAAAATTGTTTTGTCATTTATCAATATGAGGTTAAATTAGAAAATTTTGAATACATTGTGCAGAAAATTAAATAAAATTAGTTAACTTTCTCCAAACTTAATCTGATTAAAAGAGGGCTTCAGGGTATTTAGAAACAAAACTGGCAGAGCTTGGTGGCTCATGCCTGTAATCTCACCAGTTTGGGAGGCTGAGATGGGTGGATCATGAGGTCAGGAGTTTGAGACTAGCATGGCCAATATCATGAAATCCCGTCTGTACTAAAAATATAAAAATTAGCCAGTCATGGTGCCAAGCGCCTTTAGTCCCAGTTACCCAGGAGGGTGAGGCAGGAGAATTGCTTAAACCTGGGAGGCAGAGGTTATAGTGAGCCGAGATCATGCCACTGCACTCCAGCCTGATGACAGAGCAAGAATCCATCTCAAAACAAACAAAACACACACCAAATTCCTGATTTAAAATATTTATTTTTAACAAAGTTTTGATCTTATATATTTATAAACTAAGTCAAACCTATTACTAATAGATTTGACTTTTTAAATGTTTGTGAATGTCACTGTATTAAAAAATAATTATTTAAATCTACTTTCTAAATAATTTTGATTAAAATATCTGTAATTTAATTGAATGCCAGTATTCATATGGTATGCCAAACTACCCGTTTCTTTACTGTTTTACCATTTTATTAAATAAGCCTGAATTTGTGAAGACATTTTTAAAGAAACCAATCTTTTCTACAAAAAGATGTAGATATCAAAAATAGAGATGTTAGTGTCACATTATATACAAGTTTGCTGAACCCTACAGTAATTTGTGAAGTTTTTCTGTGTACAGCAATGTTAGATTTTCTAAAACAAAATGAAGGAATTTTTAAATGTTCCATTTAATATCCAAAGTCCAAAATATGTCCAGAGAGACAAAAGCTGTGGCTGCCACTTTAAAGAACAAATGTTTCAGCGCAATACACTGTTCTGTGTATGTACAGATGGAAAACCAAAGTCTGAGTTTGGCTTAAATTATAGATAGCGTTACTTGTGAGTCTTGAGCCTTAAATATGTATAACAAATATATGCAGTTTACTCTTTTTAATTTAAAATATACTGTACTTTGAACACTTCATGTAATGTAATACTGCTGTAAACTTCATAAGCCATATAAGTGTCAACTGCATTTTCAAATTATAAGAAGGTTTAAAAAGTAAACTTAACCATGACAGTTTGGGCTAAAAAAAACAATTTGTATTTGTTGTTGCGGTTGTAGCTTGCTGGGTGGTGACCGTGATGGTATTTACTGTCATGGGGATGGTGGAATCAGGTGGACCAAAATTGTCAGCACCTTGCCGTGGCCACTGCTGCGCTTTCTGTGGCTAAGATTCATTTCCCAGACTTTTTCATCGACTTTGTTTCCATCATGGTGTGAACCGTTTCTCAGTGCTTTATCATCTGCCTTTGGTTTCTGCTAATTTTCTTAGACTTTCATTTTTCTTGTCCATCTCTGGTGGTTGCTTTGCTGCTCAATGTTGAGGAGTTCAGGCAGCTTCACCCTCAGCCACTCCAACAGTCCGTCCATTTGGCTGAAGCTCTAGGGCAGTTTCTCTTTGTTCTTCTGTTTCTGGTGTCAGAAATTTGTCAGCAGGGCCTAATTTTCAAGAACCATGGCTACCGCCTCCTCCCACCTGCAGGGTGTCTCCTGCGCGTGTTACCCGTGCTGCTTCCAGCACAGAACGAAACTCAGCAGCCGCTGGAGCGCCCACGCCCGGTGTTGCCCAGCCCGGGAATGCCTTAGCTGCAACCCTGGGTCGAGTCCCAGCTCCAAGCGCAGAAAGTCGACGTTAACTAGAGCATTTCCTGGAAGAGATGTCTCAGCCTGGGGGGCCAGCTTATCCTACCAGCTTTCTGCTACCACCTCCCCTTCCATCGAAAGGACACTCAGGATGGCGCAGGAGCCCAGAGACACTGTGAAGAGTCCAGGGGAGTGATGAGGGGCTGGGCCAGAAAGCCTCAGGCCCAGCGCAGGGCGGTGCCCCTCACGCCTGAGCAGAGATCAGCCACTGCCACTGCGGGGACGACAGAGAGACCCAGGCTCCCCAGCCAGCCACCCTCTGCACCAGAAGTGGAGAAAACTATTTCCAAAAATCAAGTTTTTATTCTTTTATCTTTTTCATTTTTTTCGATGTCTTTTTCTGACATCTCTTCTATTGGCTAAATCAAAGTATGCGAGTCATTATTGCATCTGTCACCTTGATCAAGAAATGAGTCATCATCTCACACGTTGCTGAATTTACATATGACAGTCACAACTCTAACTGTGGACAATGTCCATATGTGAGATTCAGGACCTCACCAGTGGATTCTGTCCATGTGTAAGAGTGACAATTTTAATTGTTGGCTGGGTGTGCCTATGGGATGCACAATCTCATCTGTGTGTTGGGTCCTGTTGGGACACTCTCTGTGTCATCCAAGGATGTTATAGGATATGCATGAGTGTCATCGCCTTCTGTGACATTACCACAAGTAGGAAGCAGAGGACCTTACCTATTCCCCTAATTCTAGCCATGAGAGTCAAAATCTTTTCTATCGGTTGGGTCTACATATGTGTCATCATCATGCCTGTGAGCTAGGCCTAGGTATGTTACAATGCCACCTATGGAAAGACAGCAGGCAGGAGAGTCACACTGATTGAATGTTGGTTTAGGAGTATTTGAATAAACCTGTGTTCAGAGCCCTGGCAAGCAAGTCACATTACTTGAATGCTGAGCTCAGCAATATGTCACAATGCCTTGTGGGCAGGGCCAGCCTAGAGATCCACATCACTCCCTACCCTGTGCAAAGCAATTTTCAGGGCTCAGCAAGGGGCGGAAAATCACATCATGTAGGTTCTGGCCCACTGGATAGGTCACAATGCCTTTTTTTGGCAGAATTCAGGCAGCAGAGTCACATCATTTGGGTGTAGGGCCCAGCAATATGCCAGAATCCTCACTGAAGTCAGGGTCTATGCAGGAAGCAAGAGCCATGTCACCTAGGAGCTGGGCAAGGAATATATCACAGTCCACCTGTGGACTGAGTTCTGGCCCCAGGGTTACATCTCCTGAGTGCTAAGTTCAGCAAGATGTCACAATGCCCTCTGTAATACAGGCCAAAGCAGAAATAAATATGACATCACCTAGGTGCTATGCCCAGCAATGTGTCACTATTTATTCTGTGGCAAGGCCTAAGCAAAAGGAAAATTACATCACCTAGGTGATGAGCCCTGTCATATGTCACAATGCCCCCTTTGTTTAGGGCCCAAGCAGAAGGGAAAAGTCACATCATTGTGTTTTGGGCCAAAGAATGTGTTACAATGGCTCGTATAAGAAGTGCTTTGGCAGAAGAGTCCCATTACCTACGTGCTCGGCCCAGAGATACATGGACATTTTCCTGTGGGCAGAGCACAGGCAGGTGAGGAAGGTCACATCATCTAGGTGGTAGGCCGAGAGATATGTCACAATTCCCCATTTAGGTCAGGCCAATGCAGAAAAGTCACATCACCCTGGAGATAGTTCCCACATGATGTCACCTTGCCCCTTGTAGACAGGGCCCTGATAGAAGCTGAAAATGATATTACCTAAGTGCTGGTCTCAGTGATAGGACACCTCCTTGTCCTAGAATCAGGAAGGAGATTGAACATCTTGCTTAATGGCTGGATCCAGGTATGAGAGTTATCACCATTCCTGTGATCTGACTCCATAAAGGAGTCAGCATTGAAACTACGGCCATATTCACTTATGAAAATCACAATTTCAACTGTGGACTGTATTCACAATTTAGGCTCAAAATTTTACCAGCAGGCTCTGTCCATGTGAGAGAATGACAGTTATAACTGTGGCCTGGGCGTCACATGAGAGTCACAATCTCCTGTGTGCTGAGCTCTGTCATGATACTCTCTGTACCACTCAAGTGCTTTATATAGTATGCATGAGTGATGTAATCCTTTGTGATCTTTAGACAATTGGGAAACTAAGGACCTTACTGGTTTCCCTAATCTTGGCTATGAAAGTTACCATGTCTCCTATTAGCTGAGTTAAGTTACAAGAGTCATCCTTATCCCTGTTAGCTGGGAGCAGGGATGGGGCTGGATTATCACATCCTTTGCATGCTTTGCATCAGTGCCGGCCCCAGTGAAATGCCACAATGCCCCCTGTGGCCAAGGTCCAGGAAACACAGTTACATTACTTGGGTGCTCAGCCCGGTGATATGGTCCAGGCTTTCCTGTGGGCAAAGCACAGGCAGAAGGAGAGAGTCACATCAACTAGATGATGAATCCAAAGATATGTCCAGATGCCCCCTGTGAGCAGGGCTCAGGCAGAAGAATCACAGCATCCAGATGCTAGACTCAACAGTAGGTCCTAATTCCCTGTATATGCAGGGCCCAGGAAAAAGGGAGTCACATCATCTAGGTGCTGGGTCACAATGCTCCTTTTGGACATGGCCCATGAAGTAAAGTCACATCACCTTAATGTTGGGCACTGCATTATGTCACCCATGCCCCCTGTATGCAAAACCCAAACAGGAAAGAATATTTACTTCACCTGGGTACCTGGCCCAGTGCAATGTCACAATACCTAAAATGGGCAGGGCCCAGACATGAAAGGGAAGTCATATCACCTAGGTGTTGGGCCCAGTGGTATGTCACAATACCCCAGTGTGCAGGAACCAGGCAGGAGAAAATAATCACATCACTCATGTGCTGGGCCCAGAAATATTTCAAAATCTCCCTTGAGGGCAGTGCCCAGGAAGGAGAGTTATATCATCTAGATATAAACATTACATGGGTGCTCAGCCCAGTGATGTGGTCCAGGCTTTTTTGTGGGCAAAGCACAGGCAGAAAAAGTGAGTCACATAATATGCTTGGCCTACACAGGCAAGTGGAATTTCTCAAGTGCTAGAAAAATGTATATGTAAAAATCACAAGTGCAAGAAGATCCAGTGGTTAGATTTACAATTCTGCACTTGTCCCAGCTTTAGGTATGAGAGTCAACACCTCCTGTGAGTTATGTGCAATTACAGGACTCATCATCTCAATAGTAAATTGGATCTGTGCATGAGAGTTCCAACCCCACCTATAAACTGTGTACTGAAAAGAAAGTAACAGGCTCACGGGTGTGCTGGATTCTGGTCCAAGAGTCACCACCCCACCTGTGGATGGGATCCACGAATGAGACTCATGATTTTAACTTTCAACTGCCTCGGTATCAGATTCAGAACCGCAAAGGTGAGCTGTGTCCATGTGGGAGAGTAACAACTATTACTTTTGGGTGGGTGTGCATTTAAGGATCACAATCTCACCTGCATAATTGGCACTGTTATGACATTTTCTGTATCACCCTAAGGCTTTATATGACATGCACGAGAGTCACAATCTGCTCTGAGAATTTTGTGCTGGTGTGACCTATGATTTTAGCTGGTGCCCTAAGCCCAGGTATGAGAGCCAACCTCTCTCTAATTTGCTGCATCCAGAAATGAGAGTCATCACTGTGCCTGTCAGTTACATTCAGAAGTGAGTCACCATCCTACCTGTGGCTGCATCCAAAAAAGTCACAATTCTAACAGCAAACTGCATTGACATGTGAGATTTGGGTCCTTAACATGAGTTCAAGTTAAAATCCTAACTGTTGCCTGGGTGTGCATACAAGAGTCACAGTTTCACATGTGTGCTGAGCCCTGTTATGACATTCTCTGTAACAACTGAAAGCCTTATGCAATATGCATGAGTATCGTGATTTTTTCTGACTTTTATACAAGAAACACCCAGACCTCACACATTGCCCTAAGCCTAGCAAAGATATTTAATATCTCTCCCATTTGCTGGGTTCAGATATGATTGTCATCCCTGCAACAGTGAGCTGAGCCCACGTGTATGTCACAATCCCACCTGAAGTCAGGGACCAAGCAGAAGAGTCACATCACCTGGATGCTATCAGGAATATATCAATCCTCACTAAGGGCAGGATTAGGGAAGAAGAGTCATATCAGCTGGGTTCTGGGTCTAGTGATATGTCACAATCCTGCATGTGGATAAGTCCCAAGTAGAAGAGAACCATAACATTACTTAGGTGATGAGCCCAGCAATATGTAACAATGCCCAATGTGGGCAGGGCCCAGGCAAGAGAGCAGAGTCACATCACCTAGTTGCTGGTTTCCACAATATGTTTCAATTCCCACTTTTCACAGGATTTAGCAAAAGAAGTAAGTCACAAAGTTTAGGTGCTGGGTTAAGCGGTAGTTCACAATCCCCACTATTGGCAAAGATCAGGCAGCAGAGAAGACTCAAATCACTGAGGTGCTGTGTCCAGCAATGTGTCACATGTTCTTCTGACTCTGAGTTCCAGACAGGAGAGAAGAGTCACTTCACCTAGGTGATTGATCAAGAAATATGTCATAATGTTCCCTGTGGGGAGAATTAAGGCAGAACAAGCACATCACCTAGGTGCTGGGCCCAGCAATATGTCACAATCTTCTCTGTGCTCAAAGCCTTGACACAAGAGGAGAGTCACATCACCTACTTGTTGTATTCAGAAATATGTAACAATTACTTCTAAGTGACAGGTTCAGACAGATGAGGTCAGTCATACTACCTTGGTGTTTGGCCTTAGTATATGTCACAATTTTATCTATGGGCTGGGCACAGGCAGAAAAATAAAATAACTCAGGGTATGGGCAAAAGCATATGTCACAATCACACCTCCAGAAAAGTCCAGGGATGAGATAAACAATCCCAAACCTGTCCAGCTCTAGGAATGACAGTCATCACCTTCTGTGAGTTTAGTCCATTTATGCAAGTCAGAATCTAGATATTGGACTGGATTGGTGCCTGAGAGTCTCAATTCGACCTTCAAATTATGTTCTGGTAGTAGAGTCAGCCTCAGAGTGGTATAGAGTCAGCCTCAATGTGATAAATCTTGGTCTGAGAGTCATTATCTCATCTGTGAACCTGATCCATGTATGAGACTCACAATTCCAATGTTTAGCTGCCTATGTGTGTTAGATTCAGAGCCTCAACAATGGGCAGTGGTTGACCATCCTTACTGTAAACTGGGCATGCATATGAGGGTCACTATCTCACCTGTGCACTGGGCCCTGTTATCACACTCTTGGTGCCACCCGAAGGCTTTCTATGGTATGCCTGAAAGTCATATTCCACACTTAGATCTACATGCTGGTATAAACTCATGATCTTATTCATTGTCCTAAGCCCAGAATGAGAGCTAACAATCTCTCTAATTGGCTAGCAATTAGATATATGTCACAATCCTACTTGTGGGTAGGGAGAAAGCAGGAGAATCATATTATCTGGTCCTGCTCCAGGGATATGTCACAATCATTTTGGGGGCAGGGAATTGGCAGGAGAGTCACATTATCTGTGTGCTGGGCTCAGTGATGAGTCACTCTCTCTTTTGTGCAGATAGTCCAGGGCAAAGTTCATAGAAGAGAAGAAGGTTTTATCAGAAAGTGGATGGGTTAAAAGAAATGTCAAAATGCCCCTTATGGGCAGGACCCAGGCAGAAGACTGATGGCACCTTGGTGCTGGGCCCAGAAATATGTCAAAATGTCTTGTGGTTGTAGCATGAAGGCAAAAGAGTAACATTAACATAGTGCTGGGATGAGGGATATATTACAATCTCCCCTGTGGGCAGTGTTAGGAACAAGCTTCACAGGCTGACCACTTCCTCTCCTCTGATTGCTCTGCAGCTGCACTCCTGAACCCCTACCTAGGTGCCACATTAAGCCTGCCAAATGTGCAGTAATTAGCAAAGCCTGATTACAGCCATCCAGGCAGCTCAAGGGAGGACAGGGAAAACATGGTTTTCCATACTTGTAAATTCCTATTTGACACATATCTGTAATAAACTCCTGGCTTCTCACAGGATTATGTATTGCAGGTCAGTTGCAAGTTAATAACCTATCTCTGTGCCTGTTACCAGTGGATAGATTACCTCAGTCCTAAAACTCCCTTATGCACCTCTCACCCCATATAAACCTCTCATTTTGTGAGCTCAGGGCTGCCTCCTCTGATTGTTATGGAGCAACCCAGCAGGTTAATAAATAAAAAAATTAGCTGGGTATGGTGGTGTGCGGCTATAGTCCCAGCTACTCCAGAGGCTGAGGCAGGAGAATTTCTTGAACCCAGGAGGCGGATATTGCAGTGAGTCGTGCTTTGGTTCTAGATATGAGCCAACACTTCTTGTATGTTGGGTCTAAATACAAGAGTCACAATCTCAATGGTGGACTGGAAACATGCATGAGAGCCTGGCCTGAGGCTAGCTGTTCCTGCTGAAGCATGGGTTTGGGACCCTCTCCATCCTGGGGCAACCTCAGGGCTCCTCACATCCCTCCATGGCCCCCGTGGCCTGGCTGCTCTTGGCATCTCATCTCGCCCACCACTGGCCCCAGCCAGGTTCGAGGGCCTGGATGCGACCTTGAGGCAGCCCCTACCCTTCTGGGCCCACTTCCAAGGCTGCTGGTGCCAGGCATGCCCTGGGTGCTGGAACCGGGGAAGGAGGCAAAAGTCTCATTTAAAATCTGCCCACTTTCCCAGGGTTGCCCCCAACTGCGAGTTGCAAACCTCAACGTTGCTTAAGTTATAGAAGTGTGGGGCTCCGAAAAGAGGTGGGTGGCCAGAAGGGCTGTGAGGAAACAGGCAAAGCTAGGGTGAGCAAGGGCTGGAATCTGAGAGCACGAGGCAGTGGCCCCCACACCCCTAGCACTGAAGTTCAGCCTGTGGTGAGGACCTTAAAGGATCAGGCTTCCGGGCCTTGAGCACGGGGTGGCAGCAGGAAGCCCATGGGGACAGCCTTTCCCAATGCTCACTTGCACCGACCTCTGAGTGGAGGGGACACCCAGGCTCCAGAGAGGGCGCAGCCTGGTTGGCAGCAGTTCTTGGGCACAAGGTGTGCCTGAAGCCCTCCAGGAAGTGAAGCCTGACCCAGGCTCTAGAGAAGATCCCTGACCCTGTGAAGCTAGGTTTGGCTTCTGATTTCCCCAAGGGGGTTGGGAATAGAACAAGTATGCTTCAGAGGCATGGGGGCCTTCCCTGAAGAGGGGAGTCATGGTATGGTACTCAGCTCAGAGTTTATTTTCTGGGCCAGAGTGACTGTTCTTTTCACCTCCTGGCACTGGAGCACTTGACTCCATTCACACTGGAGGTCATGAGTTACTAATGTGAGTTCATGTCGCCTGGCATTTCAAGCTAGGTCCCAGCCCTTCTTCCTTTTCTCTTTTCTTTTTTTATATTTTTGTTATTATTTTATTTTATTTTTGAGATAAAGTCTCACTTTGTCTCTTAGGCTAGAGTTCAGTGGCATTATCTCAGCTCACTGCAACCTCTGCCTTCCAGGTTCAAGTGATTCTTCCGCCCCAGCCTCTTGCGTAGCTGGGATTACAGGCATGCACCACAACACCCAGCTAATTTTTGTATTTTTAGTAGAAACAAGGTTTCACCATGCTGAACTCCTGACCTCAGGCGATCCTTCCACCTTGGCCTCCCAAAGTGCTGGGATTACAGGGTTGAGACACTGTGCCCAGCCCTTTTTCTCTTAAATTTTGGAAAAATTCACACTACCCCTCCCCTTGCTGACCAAAACCCTTGGAATGGCCAGTGCATTATTTCTCCTTTCTGAGCAGTTTGGGAGCTGAGACGAAGGGAAAGGTGTTTACCAAGTTCCATTCAGAGAACAGGAAGCGTTCAGCTGAGATGGCAGATCAGAGTGAGGGTTTGTCATTTCCAAGGCAAATGGGGGCCTAGATGCAAAGAGTTTTGCAGCTTTGGGCTCAGGAATGTCCAACAAGGATTAAATGCTCTAGCCTTTCTGGAAGCCAGTCACCAGAGAGGAAAGACAGAGTGGAAATGGGGGCTGGGAGTCCGAGTGTCTGGGGTCATGTTGCCTGCATTTTGGTCCATGTGGCTCTGATTAATACCTGTGTGACCTTGTGCCGGTCTCTTAACCTCTAAGCACTTGTGCCCTTAGCCATCCCTGTTTTGTCAGATTGCTTTGAGGTTGAATCAAGTAGCTGAGTTTCAACACTTAGTGCCTGGTGTATAGTAAGTGCTCAGTGGAAGATTTCTCATCATTATCATCAATGACAACAGGAATGAAACTAACTGGAGGCAAGATGAGTAGGACAGTCAGAAAAGAGAGAGAGAAAGTGATGGGTAGGAGCACAGATGGCAGAGACCAGTGAGCAGCACCTCTGTCCTGATACCAAAAGTTTAGAAATTTACTTTGTCTCTATCAGGCATGGTGGCTTACCCCCGTAATCCCAGCACTTTAAGAGGCTGAGGTGGGAGGATCACCTGAGGTCAAGAGTTCGAGACCACATTGGCCAATATAGTGAAACCCGTCTCTACAAAAAATACAACACTTAGCCTGGCGTGGTGGCAGGTGCCCATAGTCCCAGCTACTTGGGAGGCTGAGGCAGGAGAATAAGTTGAACCCAGGAGGCATGATCTCAATGAGCTGAGATCATGTCTTCTTTCTCCAGCCTGGGAAACAAGAGTGGAACTCCATTTCAGAAAAAAAAGAAAGAAAGAAAGAAAGAAATTTACTTTGCCTCTTTGGAAGAAAATATGGTGTGCTTATTGACCAAAAATACCTTTTAATTATAAAATTAACACCCTGAACTCATGGCGAACAAATTATTCCACAGAGCTACATTTGCCACAAGGCTGTGGGATGGCATTTTTAGCTTCAAAATCTTTTAAATGTTAAATATTACTTTTAAAGAATTGGAGTGGGACTGTTTCCCCCATGGGTCACATGCTTCCCTTTCTCCTGAAACAGTCTTCTCTGGGCTATTATCCTCTGCTCCCCTGGCCAGTCAGGTCAAGGCCTCTGTGTAAGAGGGTTAGGCCTCTGGCCTGGAGCTGCCTGGAGACCTAAGCAATCTGCCCTGAACAGCTCCCACATGGTTCTGTGTTGTGTTCCTGGGCCAGCTCTTGAGCAGCTTCTCTTCCTCTATGGGTAACTGTTACTTCTTCCTGTTGTGTGACTTCCTTTTTCCTTTCACTCTTCACAGTTTCTTCTGTGGGCTGGAAAATTTAGATGAATCTTGTAAACATGGATGGTTCCAGTCTGGGAAGCTTAAGCTGGACTTTGTTCTAGCTGCTCAGTCTGTTTTGCTGTGGTCCTCCTTCTGGTTCTAGATGGGTGAGCTTGCTGGATAGCAAGGTCCCTGTTGGCCAGATGTACTTAGCAAAGGAGAATTTCTTATAACATTCTCTTCCTGGCACACATTTTCCCCTAGAGGGTTTTGTTCCTTATGGTTTCCATGTGTGTTGATACGTGTTTGGACCCTGGCATTCATCTGCCCTCCCTCTGGCAGTAGTCTCTGAGGCTTTGGGAGGCTGGGCCCTGCAGGGTGGCTCTGCTCTGGGCAGAAAGAGATATTGTAGAGGAAAGTCAGGCTGGCTGGCATCTGGCATGTCCTGGGGTAGACTTGCCAAGACCAGCAGTCTCTGTGACTCAGTCTCCCCAAGTGTGATCAAGGCTGCCAGCTGACAGGTCGAGCTGCTCTAAGATCTTCACTGACTGTGATTAAGAAATAAAGAGGCCTGTGGCTTCAGTCATCTTTTGTAGCGCTCTTCTAGGTCACTATGTGACTAGAAGGTCACTACCACCTCTGACCCCTCCATCTCCTTGGTCAGGGCACCCCAGTCAGGGCTGAGAAGGTTGGACCAGAACTGATTGGTGGGCAGGTGGGCACATCGTCAGAGTAGGCTGCCAACCTCTTCTCCCTTATTTGTCCATTGCAGCTGCCTTGGGGTGCAGTGTGGGGGTCTAGTGCCATGTCGAACCTGTTACAACTGAGCCTCACTGGTGGCCTGACTCTGTTACTGCTGCTGAAGCTGCTGTCCTTTGCTGGGTACTCAGCTGCTTGCTGGGGTGGCAGTGAGTGCCGGCTCACCTTCCATTTCTGTAAGTTTTATGTGGAGCCCTGTGGTGAGACTGGGTGGCTTTTCACCAGAGCTGCCGCGTCTCCCCAAGCTCTGCTCCACCGCTATCCACTAGAACAACCCCCTAATGGTAAGGAGCCTCCATGTGATTCTGTCCCGTGGACGCACCTCTTGGTCCAGGGCTTCTTAGGGGAAGGTAGTTTGGGTTGCTGAGAAAAAGGTAGGATAATTCTCCAGCTGGCCCTGCAGATCCCTCCTCTGTAACTTGAAGTAACTTCCAGATTTAGACTGAACTTGCGCTCCAGGAATCCATTGGAGGACTTTCTGCTTGACTGGGTCTGGTTCCCCTTGCCCATGGCTACCCATGGATTTTGAAATGCAGTGGACTATGCCACTCTGAGTCCCTAGCTTCTCCCAGGACTTTGGTCTCTTGCTTCCTCTTCTTGTCACTCCTCTTTCCAACTCCATTTGGGGTCAGAGCTGTCAAGCCAAGCCATTCAGATTCTGGCCACTCTTTGGGGTGACATCATGCTGTTTCTGTGCTTTCTGCCTCTCAGCTCTCCTGCTGTCATTGTAGGCCCTTGAGGACTAAGAAGGCAGTGTTGGGGGGCACCGGAATGGCTGAGGGGATAAGATTCAAAGCCCCATACCCATAGAATATGCCATTTCTTTTGACCTCAAGCTGCCTAGTAGGGAGAGGGCCAGTGGGTCTAGTGAAAGCAGATGAGCAGCTCAGAATGTTCAGAATACTGAAGTCAGAGGCAAATCCAGCATCCCTAGCACCCCATGTGCATCTGGCTGTTTTTCCCACCTATGGCGAGTCAGGGCTTGCCAATGTAGCCTCTTGCTGTGCTGTGGGGTGGCGCTAACACGGCTGGATGGGCTGGCAGCTTGGCCAAGGGTTTTTCAGCCTCTAATACTGAGCTGTTTAAAACCAAGCATTTGGAATCCCCAGCTCTGACTTCTTTTGTCTGCAAAGCTCAAGTGAACAAGCCCTACAACCTGCCCCGTGTCTGATGACCAGGCTAACTGGGCACTCAGCTGAAACAGGGTGTGCCAGTCTCTTCTCTGTGCCAGGTTCTGCTCTATACCTACACTCCACACATGAAGCAGATGTGGCCCTCATCTCAGGAAGCTCTGTGAGGCTGGCACGTCAGCCCCACACAAGAGGTTCTCCAAGACACTGTGCTTGATGTCCTCAGAACTTTGAGCTGTGGGTTCAGGGATGCTGCTATGAGTCTGCTGGGGAGGCTCGGAGAAGGGGAAGATTTCAGCTGGGCCTTCTCATGTAGGTAGAATTTTGCTCTGTTGGGAAGGATCTATTGGCTAAGAAAACTGCAAGACAAGAGCCTGGAGACATAAAGTGACTGGAGAGGTGTGTGTGGGTGGGGAAAGGTGGAAGGGTTTGTGCAGCCAGGTGGGGGTGGAGGCACAGCAGGTTGGGAGGAAGTGGGTGGCACAATTTGCCACCTTTGTTGTAGAAAGTTAGCTGAAGGGCAGGGGATGAGGGAAGATGAGGCAGGAGACTGTAGAAGAGATTGGGCCCTGGAGTGGATGGGACAGATTTCAGACTCCGTTTTTGGAGCTGGTCTTTCTGGGAGCCTTCAGTGTTGGAGAGAAGGAAGGAGCTGGGAGGACCCTGAATACCTCTCTTGATTCTGGCCAGCTCTGGCTTATGGACAGGCCTTAGTGGCTGGGTTGCTGTTCCTGTGGCCATGGGTCCATCCAGTCTGCCAGCCTAGCCCTTCACTTCCTAACCCACCCTGTGCCACCACCACCTCTGCTGCTGTGTGTGGGGCTGAAGCAACCTGCCTGTGTGCTTGTGCAGGGAGCCTGGGTGAGGACAGAGAAGAGTGGCAGCCAGCCCAGTTCACCTGGCCTAGGTGGGCCTGTATTTGCTGCTCACACCCACCACTTAGTAAAGGGTATTTGCTCCAGGCATGTAGTGGTAGGTGAACTGGTGGTATTTGGTTCTGCCTTTAGTAAGCTAGACTTCCAGTGAAGCCCCCTTTCCATTAGTCTAATGAGAAGGCCCAGGGCCACCAAGTCTGCAAGGGCTGACGTTTGTGAGAGTTCTGATGTAGGCCTGCGTCACCCCTCTCTTCTCTCAGTGTGTATGGAGATCGGGCTCCCTGCCCTCCCAGAGGCACTTGGGTCAGATGGAGCCTGGGAAAGGACGAGGAGTAGGTTTCCCCAGGACTGACCTCCTAAAAAAGGGCAATGGGAATGTAGGTTGGGATGTTTCCTCAGGGCCCAGGCCACCCCATCCCAGTGACTCCATGATCAATTTCTGTGAAGTAAAGTCCAGGCATTGGCAGTGCAGGAGATTAAATGTATGGAACTGGTCTGGAAGTGTGAGCTCCTCGCTGCCCACTAGAACTGGCCTTGAGACGAGGTGTGAGAGGAAGGGGCTTTGGATTTGTCCTTCTGGGTTTGAATCAACTCGCCACTCCTAACCAGTGTGTGACTTTCTGTGAGTCATTTGGCCTTTCTGAGTCTGTGTCCTCATCTGTCACATGAGGGTAAAAGACTCCCTACCTTAAGGTTTCCGTTTTGTGGGGACTAAGTGATAAGGATCCAAGGGCCCAAAATCCAGTCCTTAAATGGTTGGTTTCACTTGACATCCAGTCCCACCTGGGGACCTCATGCCCTGGGACTTTGTGCTTTTAGTGATCCCCTTCTCCACTCTGGCCTAGTCCTAGCTCCCTGTGGGTTGTCTGGGCCATGTGAGGAGGTGCAGTGCAGGGAGAAACACTGTGCAGCCCCTCCTCCCAAGAGCCCATTTTTCAGACTCCCCAGTGCCTCTGGGTTGTATGGCTCAAGTCTGAAGCTGGTCTGCTTGGGTTCAATCCTGGCATCAGCACTGCCTTGCTGTGTGGCCCTGGCTGAGTGGCTTGGTCATGTGGGCCACAGAAACAGGGTTGATAGCAGCACCTAGCACCGAA
>CAUYQU010083552.1:0-24635 GCA_963574635.1 Cheracebus regulus
GGCTAATTTTTTTGTATTTTTAGTAGAGACGGGGTTTCATCATGTTGGCCAGTAGGGTCTTGATCTCTTGACCTCGTGATCTACCCACCTCGGCCTCCCAAAGTGCTGGGATTACAGGCATGAGCCACCGCGCCCGGCGAAAAAGTGTATTTAAAATTACAGGACTCAGCCTGGGCATGGTGGTTCACACCTATAATCCCAGCACTTTGGGAGGCCAAGGCGGGCGGATCACGAGGTCAAGAGTTTGAGACCAGACTTGCCAATATAGCAAAACGCCGTTTGTACTTAAAATACAAAAATTAGCTGGGTGCGGTGGCTCATGCCTGTAATCCCAGCACTTTGGGAGGCTGAGGTGGGCAGATCATGAGGTCAAGAGATCAAGACCATCTCGGCCAACATGGTGAAACCCCGTCTCTACTAAAAATACAAATAAATTAGCTACGCATGGTGGCACATGCCTGTAGTCCCAACTACTTGGGAGGCTGAGGCAGGAGAATTGCTTGAACCCGGGAGGTAGAGGTTGCAGTGAGCTGAGGTCGCGCCACTGCACTCCAGCCTGGTGCCTGGTGACAGAGTGAGACTCTGACTCAAAAAAAAAAAAAAATACAAAAATTAGGCAGGTGTGGTGGTGTGCACCTGTTAGCCCAGCTACTGGGGAGGCTGAGGCAGGAGAATCACTTGAACTCAGGAGGTGGAGGTTACAGTGAGCTGAGATTGTGCCCATGTACTTCATGGGCGACAGAGCAAGACTCCTTCTCAAAAAAAAAAAAAAAAATACAGAACTCAAGTTAAAATCCCAGATGCCCAGGCATGGTGGCTGATGCCTGTAATCCCAGCACTTTGGGAAGCCAAGGCAGGCAGATCACAAGATCAGGAGTTCAAGACCAGACTGACCAACATGGTGAAACCCGTCTCTACTAAAAATACAAACATTAGTGGGTCATGGTGGCACACACCTGTAATTCCAGCTACTCAGGAGGCTGAGGCAGAAGAATCGCATGAACCAGGAGGCGGAGGTTGGAGTGAGCCGAGATCGCGCCACTGTACTCCAGCCTGGTGACTGAGCGAGACTCTGTCTCAAAAAAAATAAAACAAAACAAAACCCCAGACAACCCCTGATGGCAGTGCCTTCTTGGACAGACACTTACCGTCTCTAATCCTCTTTTTCTTTAAGATGCCATTAGGCCAGGTGTGGTGGCTCACACCTGTAATCCCAGCACTTTCGGTGGCTGAGGCAGGCAAATCATGAGGTAAAGAGATTAAAACCATCCTGACCAACATGGTGAAACCCCGTCTCTACTAAAACTACAAAAATTAGCCAGGTGTGGTGGCACATGCCTGTAGTTCCAGCTACTCGGGAGGCTGAGGCAGGAGAATCACTTGAACCTAGAAGGCAGAGGTTGCAGTGAGCCAGGATTGGGCCACTGCACTCCACATGACCACAGAGCAAGACTCTGTCTCAAAAAAAAAAAAAAAAAAAAAAGATGTCATTAATAACTTCTTTATACTCATGGAGATCAAATGAGATGACATATGTAAATGTGCTTTTTTTAACTGATTGAAATAAACAATAGAACTCTATATCAATGAAAAAGTATCACTATTGTGCCTACTGGAAGAATAGAATTATGAGGATGGCAACTAGAGGAGGGTACACCCTGGACACAGCACTGATCACCCAGCTCCCTCTGGAGATCCTGAGGCCAAGGCCACAAGAGCTAGAGCAGCTGAGCAGGGACACAGTTCTTACTCTCTCACCCCATGGACCTCTCACAGCCACAGAAGCAGAGAATCAGGCCCCAGGACACACCTTCGCTAACATCCTGACTGCCTCAGACCAGACCCCAGGGGAGACCAGAAATCAGCAGCCAGTCCACCCCTCAAGTTGGCTGCCTGGCATGGGTTCCGTGCCTCTCCAGGACTTCCCCTCTGGCCCTGGACTTCAGAGCCCTGCCCAGCTCTACCCCCTCCAGCGCCCTGCACAGCAGAGGGGCGCACAGCGAACTGCAGCTGCTACTCTCAGGAGCGATTTACCTGCACCGCACCCACTGGTGGCCACAGACAGGAACAGCAGGAAGCTGAGTCTGGTCATTGTCCTCTAAGGAAAAACAAGATGCATAATATCATTGGCTGGCCACTCCTTTGTCATCTTCTCACTCATTCTTACTCCCTGACCTTTCTGACTCAGGAAACCTCAAATGGAAAGTGATGGGCTTGTGAGCATTCTAGAACCTCCCAGAATATCCCCCACTGCTGTCCAACACTACAAATACCCAAGGGGCCATGGGCTCATTTTCCTGAAACTCAGTCTCTGAAACTGAGACCAGACCTGAGCTGGCATCATTGCTCCCACACACATGGATCAAAAACACCTTCCTCACCAGCACAGACAGCTCCCTCCTTACTACCTCACAGATGCCAGGAGCTGAAAGTTCCCTTCCGGTGGACTCTCAGAGCTCCCCTGCAAAGGATCCTGATGCAGGGTGAAGTGCTCGTCCCTTTATGTAGACAGCCAAACCACCCAAGCCCTGCCCAGCCCAGCCCTGACCAGCCTAGGCTGCTGGCCCCTCCCTCTGATGCCCTTCCCTCTGAGGGTACCTCTGCCCGGGCCCTGGAAATGAGAAAGGACATGTGACTGGCTGGAGAAGCAGGGAGCTGTGTTCCTGACCACACAGACGACGGTTGCATCTGAGGAGGGGCGTCCTGCTTTCCCAGGGCAGGCCATACAAGGTAGCAGTATCTACTCACATTTGCAAATAAGTCACAATCCTCCCCTGCCTTCTCCTTCTCCCTCCTCAGCCAGATGCCCCGGCCCCGGAGACACAGCTCTGTCAAGACATCATCCTTATAGACTGAGGTGACACCTCATAAAAAAGAAATTAATTAAGAATAATAATTGGCCGGGTGCAGTGGCTCATGCCTATAATCCCAGCACTTTGGGAGGCCAAGCCGGGCGGATTACCTGAGGTCAGGAGTTCAAGACCAGCCAGACCAACATGGTGAAACCCCATCTCTACTAAAAATACAAAAAGTTAGCCAGGTGCAGTGGCAGGCACCTGTAATCCCAGCTACTCGGAGGCTGAGGCAGGAGAATCGCTTGAACCCAGGAGGCGGAGGCTGCAGTGAGCCGAGATCACACCACTGTACTCCAGCCTGGTGACAGAGCAAAACTCCATCTCAAAAAAAAAAAAAAAAAAAAAAAGAAGAAAAAGAATTTAAACAAATAAATGAATAAATAGAGGAAAAGAAGACATCGTCCTTCCAGTCTTTCCTTCAATTTCTCTTTCAAGCCTTCCCGACACCCCCACCCCCAGACAAAGCTGATGGTTCTTTCCTTTGTCACACTACTGTACATTGTCCAAGCACTAATTATTGCATGTATCATGCTGTAATTTTATTTTTATTAACTCTGTTTAGAAACAATTTAAAATTTATTAAATGTTACAGAAATAACAATAGTATAAAACCATGTGTATGCCCTTTACCTCAATTCAACTATTGTTAATATTTCACTTGATTTGCTTTATCATTTATGCTCTCTCATTATATATATATTACACACACACAAAATTTCTGAACCATTTCAGGCTAAGTTACATACATCATGGTCCCTTACTTTTACATAAGTGTGTGTTTTCCTTTTTTTTTTTTTGAGAGTCTCGCTCTGTCACCCAGCTGGAGTGCAGTGGTGGGATCTCGGCTCACTGCAACCTCCGCCTCCTGGGTTCAAGTGATTCTCCTGCCTCAGCCTCCTGAGTAGCTGGGATTACAGGCACCTGCCACCGAGCCGGGCTAATTTTCGTATTTTTAGTAGAGATAGAGTTTCACCCTGTTAACCGAGCTGGTCTCAAACTCCTGACCTCGTGTTCCCTCTGCCTTGGCCTCCCAAAGTTCTGGGATTACAGGCGTGAGCCGCCACACCGGACCAAGTGTGCGTGCTTGCGTGCTTGCTTGCTTGCTTGCTTTCTCTCTGTCTCTCTCTTTCTTTCTTTTTTTTTCTGTCACCAGGCTGGAGTGCAGTGGCATGATCTCACTCACTGCAGCCTCTGCCTCCTGGATTCAAGCGATTCTCCTGCCTTGGCATCCAGAGTAGCTGGGACTACCGGTGCGCGCCACCACACCCGGCTAATTTTTGTATATTTAGTAGAGACGGAGTTTCACCATGTTGGCCCAGATGATTTCGATCTCTTGACCTTGTGATCCTCCTGCTTCAGCCTCCCAAAGTGTTGGGATTACAGGTGTGAGCCACCGCGCCCGGTTGTGTTTTCTAATACTAGGAATATGTCATGTATAACCACAGTACAATTATCAACATCATATTATCAAAAACTCTTTTTCTGTAGAAACAAGATCTCCCCATGTTGTCCAGGCTAGTCTTGAACTCCTGACGTCAGGTGATCCTCCTGCTGCAGCCTGCCAAAGTGCTGGGATTATGGGTGTGAGCCACCAAGCCAGGCTGTTACTCTTTTTAATGTAGCTAATACTTCCCTAGGGTACCTCAGCCCAGGGGTCATGGTGAGTTAGCATTAGTGACACGAATTTCTCTGGCTTTCATGCCCTCCCATTGTAAGGAGACTTCCGGTCCCCTTTGAAGTCCATAGTCTTGTGTGTGCTAACACCATTCTCCATTCCACACATACTCCCAGCCCACCCTGACTCCTTTCAGCACTGCCTACTGCTGAGCCCACCGCTGACCGCCAACCCTAGGATTTGGCATCGCTGCTGCCTCTGATGCTGGACCTGCTATCAGGAACAAGTTGCTGGTGTTCAAGGCACTGATTCCTCTCACTCCCAGGCCTCCAGCACATCTCCTTGCTATTCAAGGCTTGGAAGTCACACACCTTGTAGGGTGCTGGAGAAGGGAAACACCCCACTGCTCCTATGATGGGCCCCAGAGCGGGACATGTCTCCAAGTGTCTCAGTGACCTCAGTGACACAGCTCTTTCACTGTCTCTTGCGGTCTCTCTCTCTCTCTCAGACTCAGTCAGGAGTCTAAGGAGAAGAGGCTAGAGGACAAACCTAGAAGATGTCATACTGTGCTCTGATGGACCTTTGTCTCCGAAACCTAAATACGGCTATTGGGAAGATCGTGTAACCTCCTTCTCATGAAACTTTTGAGTGTTTTTATTTGAGTGCTTATATAGGTATTTGCTTAATAATTTCCTTTATAAACACAGAGACTGTGTCTGTGTCTATGGTTCTCCACCAGATGTCCAGGTCTATACACAATGCCTGGCACACAGTAGACCTTCAATGTGCATTAGTTGAATGAAAGAAATTGACTCCAGGTGGTACTGAAAACACACAGGAATGCTTCCTCCAATCCAGAAAAACTTCTACGAATGAAAATGGCCAATGCAAAATTTTACAGTTTTCTCCCCTTTGTTATAATTTACTCTATGCCACGTTTCCACCATCAAATATTCAGTAAAAGTTAGAATGCATGCAACAGCTTGGTGTTTACCGATGCTTTGGAGGAAGAAAGGAAGAGACGTGGTGTCCTGCTGGGGAAGGAACAACAGGACAAAGGAAACCAGGGGAAAACAACGACTGCCACAAATAGATGGATGAAAAGGAGAAGATGAGAGCCCAGGAACTGTCCGAAATGTAGAGGCACGCAGGAGTAAAACAGGTCTCCTTGGCACACTTCAGTCAAATTAGGTAATTTTCTACAGTAGATTATTTCCACAGTACCAAGACTCCTGCCACTCTACTGGGAAAGGCAAGGAAAACATAACTGGTAGAAAGGGGACCTGATGCTTACATTACATATTTATAAATGTTTATTATCCGGCCCAGCCACCGTGGCTCATGCCTATAATCCCAGCACTTTGGAAAGCCAAGCCAGATGAATTACCTGAGTTCAGGAGTTCAAAACCAGCCTGACCAACATGGAGAAATCTTGTCTCGACTAAAAATACAAAATTAGCCGGGCATGGTGGTGCATGCCTGTAATCCCAGCTACTCGGGAGGTTGAGGCAGGAGAATCACTTGAACCCGGGAGGTGGAGGTTGCAGTGAGCCAAGATCGCTCCACTGCACTCCAGCCTGGGCAACAAGAGCAAAACTCCATCTAAAAAAAAAAACAAAATACAAAATTAGGCGTGGTGGTACATGCCTGTAATCTCTTAGCTATTCAGGAGGCCAAGGCAGGAGGTAAATTGATTGTAAAAATAAATTTGTAAAATAAAATTGATCGTAAAAATAAATCTTATGTTCTTTTGTGCTAAATATCTCCTCCATTGGTGGTATGTCAATTATCTGGTAAGAGAAATGCAAAATTCCTAGGAAGAGCCTACACCTGCAGATGCAGGCCATGCCTGCTGGAAGTCATATCGTTGGAGAGACTAGGAGATAGAGCAGCCATGGGTGCCTAAACTACAGGCACCTTGGTCTTTAGAGGCTGTGTTAGACCAGGAGAGAAAGAGTGAGGCGGGGTGGACAGAAGCTACCCTTCCCTGGAACCTTCACTACCACCTACTTACAATTCATCAGCCCCACTCTGCCCAAGAGCCCTATGGGGGAAGACTGTCCCCTCAAGAAGTCTGTGTTTCCTCATAGTTAAAATAGGAGTAGTAATTCAAGTCCACGTTTCCTTGTCCAAAACTCTGTACCAGATGAGTTTCAGAATTCAAAAAGTTAAAGATTGGTGAGAGAAACAGTTTGAACATACCATATATAGCTAACATCTCCAACAGAATCTAAGGCAACCCTTGTCATAGAATATGGTACAGGTTTTTGGAAATATAGAATTGTGGATGAGGAATTGTGGATTTATGCTGACCTTGTAGAACTGTTGTAAGGTTCAAATGGAGATAATGCATAGCCGTGCGCTTTGTACTACAAAACATTAAGATAACATTAGATCATATTAATTTCTTTATCCTTGTTGGGCTCACCATCTGCTCCCTAAGGCCTGCTCCTTAGATGTTGTGGCATCAAAGGGAAGCCCTCCTGAATACGCCTTTTGTGTCAAGTGGCTGTGGGCTTGGGATGACGGAAAAGCGCCAAATGACAGTAGGATCTGGGAAAACATCACTGGCCCAAAGTTTACTCTGCATATCACAAAATGCTGTGTTTCCAGGAGTCATCAATTGTTCCCTAAGTTCTTGAGGTCAATGCCTTTACATTACTGTTAATTGATGTCAATCCAAATTTCTAAATATTTCCTTGGCAATAAAACAAATTTCTATAGTTTTTTTTCCTGCAATATAAAATACTTCTAGGACAGATGTGGTGGTTTAGGTCTGTAATCCCAGCACTTTGGGAGGCTGAGGAGGGTAGATTACCTGGGGTCAGGAGTTCGAGACCAGCTTGGCCAACATGGTGAAACCCCATCTCTACTAAAAGTACGAAAATTAGCCAAGCCTGGTGGTGGGCACCTGCAATCCCAGCTACTTGGAAGGCTTAGGCAGGAGAATCGCTAGAACCTGGGAAGTGGAGGTTGCAGTGAGCTGAGACCATCCCATTGCACTCCAGCGTGGTCAATAAGACCAAAATACCTTCTCAAAAAAAAAAAAAAAAGGAAGAAAAAAAACCACCAACAATGACAAAAAACTTCTAAAAACTAAAATGATGGCCGGGCATGGTGGCTCACACCTGTAATCCCAGCACTTTGGGAGGCTGAGGTGGGAGGGTTGCTTTAAGCCAGGCATGGAATTTGAGACCAGCCTGGGAAACATAGTGGGACCCTGTCTCTACAAAAAAAAAAAAAAAAATTGGCCGGGTGTGGTGGCTCACACCTGTAATCACAGCACTTTGGGAGGCTGAGGTGGGTGGATCACCTGAGGTAGGGAGTTCAAGACCAGACTAACTAATATGGAGAAACTCCATCTCTACTAAAAATACAAAATTAGCCGGGTGTGGTGGTGCATGTCTGTAATCCCAGCTACTCAGGAGGCTGAGGCAGGAGAATCACTTGAACCCAGAAGGCAGAGGTTATGGTGAGCCAAGATCACGCCATTGCACTCCAACCTGGGCAACAAGAGCAAAACTCCATCTCGAAAATAAATAAATAAAATAAAAATTAGCCAGGCATAGTGGTGCATGTCTGTGGTCCCAGCTACTTGGAAGGCTAAGGTGGGAGGATGGCTTAAGCCCAGGAGATTGGGACTACAGTGAGCCACTGCATTCTAACCTGGACGACAGAGCAGGACCCTCTCTCAAAAAAACAAACAAAAACAAAACACTGAAGTGATAACAACTGCATGAAAAATAAGTAAAAATTATTAGACCATGCAAAAAGGATTCAATGAAGTATGTTTATTATTAAATGTGTTTCAATACCACCCAATACTATTTATTTATCTGTGATAAAACTGGGAAATTCTAATTGTACTAAATTACAGAATGTGCCCTGAAAATTCAGGAAATGGAACGCATTCCATTTCTCCTGGAAAATAAATGACCATGAAAGTTTATTCTACTTGTAATTTTGGTGCATTTCCACTGGTGGTTGAAATGAAAAGAGGAGCCTGGAGAAAAAGATTCCTACCTGTCTCTGGTTAATCGTATGAATTCACATTGGTCTCTTTACTTCTCTAGGAATTACTATTCTCATCTGTCAAGTACAGATAAGGGGTTTGCTAAGAACCAAAGTGAGATGAGGAAACCTTTAAGGATAAGATAGGGAAGGTAGGGATTTGACACTGTGTCCTCAGTGTTATCCCCAGAACGCTTATTACTCTTTCCTCTCTCTCTCTCTCTCTCTCTCTCTCTCTCTCTCTCTCTCTCTGTCTCTCTCTCTCTTTTGTCTTGCTCTGTCATCCAGGCTGGAGTGCAGTGGCTCCATCTCAGCTCACTACAACCTCCGTCTCCTGGGCTCAAGTGATTCTCCTGCCTCAGCCTCCCGAGTAGCTGGGATTATAGACGCCTGCCACCATGTCCAGCTAAATTTTTGTATTTTTAGTAGAGGCAGGTTCACCATGTTGCCCAGGCTGATCTCGAACTCCCCACCTCAAGTGATCCTCTCGTCTCGGCCTCCCAAAGTGCTGGCATTACAGGTGTGAGCCACCGTGCCTGGCCTTCTTATTACTCTTACTCAAGCAACATCATAGTGGATTTGGGAGACACATTTCCCATCTATGGCCATACCACCCTGAACACGCCTGATTTCATCTGATCTCGGAAGCAAAGCAGGGTCGGGCCTCATTAGTACTTGGATGGGAGACACATTTTCCATTTTTACTCCAAGTTGGAAGAAACTTTTCTCAGCCAAAGATCTTTAAAATCCATCGTATCCACAGAGCACAGTTAAGTCTGTAGCCTCCTGGCAAAGGAACTTGATCCAGCATCAGGGAAAGAATGACAGATCTGAAGCACCCGTTCCTGGGTTCACAAGCAAAGGAAGACTCAGATCCAAGAGAGTCCTCTGAGCACACACCCAAACAAGGATAAAGACCCAGAAATAAAGGCCCAGGAGCAAAAAGTGGACCAAGACAGTATGCCAGCATGGTTAGAAAAGCAAACACTTACCGCCCCCTTGGGGAAGCTCCATTTCCCCAGTTGTAAAGTGAAGATATTAAGGCATCTCACAGTGTTATTATGAGCATCAAATGGAATGAGATGTGTAACACTTTACAACCTATAAAACACTGCACAAATACTAGATAGCATTAAACTGCCTTGGAGTTGTGGAACACATCATCTGTTCCTTCATGTCTGCTCCCCAGATAATTCGGCATCAAAGGGAATCCTCAGCCAACCCAAACTCACCTGAATGAGCCTTGTTTTGTCCAGTGGACTGTAGTTTCGGGAAGAACAAGAAGGAGGGAAAGGGCACAGGTAATAAGCTGGACCTGCACAGAGGCACCTGCGGGCCTAGCTTCCCCTGCTCTCCTTTGTAATTCCGAAAAGTTTTGTTTCCAGGAATTACTTATTGATCCTTCTGTTTGCTAATTAATGCCAGATTTTCACCAAGACTGGGGTTGGGGTAAAAACAGTTCAGTTTCTTGTTCATAATGAAAATGTTTTAATTAGCCAGGCATGGTGGCACATGCCTATAATCCCAGCTACTCAGGAGGCTGAGGCAGGAGAATCACTTGAATCCAGGAGGTGGAGGTTGCAGTGAGCTGAGATTGTGACATTGCACTCCAGCCTGGGTGACAGAGCAAGACTCCATCTCAAAAAAAAAAAAAAAGAAAAACAAAACTAAATTAAAATGTTTTGCCTGGACTTCAAAAATTATTTCAAAACTTTTTTGCAATTTTTAAAATATTTCTCAAAATTAAAATGTTTGGAAGACTGCCCAAACAGTATAAACACATTCAATTGAAACATGCATTTAAGTTTTATAAACTTATATGTATGACTCAACAACAAAAAAGCAAGCAACCTAATTAAAAATTTGGGCAAAGTAGGACTTACAGTATGATGTTGAAAACAAAATGAACGAAGGACCTGAATAAACATGTCTTCCAAGAAGATATACAAATGGCCAACAAGCACATGAAAAGATATTCAGCAGCACTCATCATTAGGGAAATGCAAATCAAAATTCAATGAAATACCACCTCACACCCTTTAGGATGGTTATGACCACAGGGAGGGAGGGAGGTGAACAGAAAACAAGAAATGTTGGTATGAATGGGCCAGGTGAGGTGGTTCACGCCTGTAATCTCAGCACTTTGGGAAGCCAAGGCAGGTGGATCACTTGAGATCAGGAGTTCGAGACCAGCCTGCCCAACATGGTGAAACCCCATTTCTACTAAAAAAGTACAAAAATTTGCTGGGCATGGTGGTGCACACCTATAATCCCAGCTACTTGAGAGGCTGAGGCAGGAGAATCACCTGAACCCAGGAGGCAGAGGTTGCAGTGAGTCAAGATCATGCCATTGCACTCCAGCCTGGGTGACAAGAGCAAAACGCCATCTCAAAAAAAAAGAAAAAGAAAAAGAAATGTTGGTATGAATGTAGAGAAATTGGAACCCTTATGAATTGCTAGTAGGAACGTAAAATGGTGCAACCTCTGCAGAAAACAGTTCCTCAAACAAGTAAACAGAATTTGACTGGGCACAATGGCTCATCCCCACAGCCCCAGCTCCTTGAGAGGCCAAGGCAGGAGAACCGTTTGAAGTCAGGAGTCCAGCCTTGGACTGGGTTGGAGTCCAGCCTTGGAAATGTAGTGAGACCCCTATTACTATTTTAAAACTTTTTTTTTTCTTCCTCAGCCTTCCAAGTAGCTGAGACTACAGGTATGTGCCACCACACCCAGCTAATTTTTTGTGTTTTTAGTAGAGATGGGGTTTCACCATGTTAGCCAGGATGGTCTTGATCTCCTGACTTCGTGATCTGCCTGCCTCAGCCTCCCAAAGTGCTGGGATTGCAGGCATGAGCCACCACGCCCGGCTAAAGACATTTTTAAAGAAAAAAGCGATGTTAAAATAATATTTTGGCCACACACACATTTTACTAAAGTTAATTCCACTTCTTTTTACTCTTTAAACAGAGTTAACAGAAAGTTTTAAATTTCATATGTGATTTACATTATGTTTATGTCGGACAGAGCTGCTATAATATAAACATATATGTTTACATATATTTCCATAGATATATTTATATATGTGTTTGCAGTGAGTTGAGATCACATTGCTGTACTCCAGCCTGGACGGCAGAGCGAGACTTCATCTCAAAAAAAAAAGAAAGAAAGAAAGAAAAAGAAAAGTATGAGCCCCAGCAGGATCTGACTCCAAGGGAAGATTCAGAAACCCAAAGAGGCACTGTAAAGTAAGACTGTTATGAGTAAAACTGTCAAGGATGAATGGAAATATGGAGTCATGCCTAGATTATATTTCCTATACAAATTAAAAGCATACTCAACCAGACTGGGTGCCATGGCTCATGCCTGTAATCCCAGCACTTTGGGAGGCCGAGGCAGGCAGATCACCTGAGGTCAGGAGTTCAAGACCAGCCTGGCCAACATGGTGAAACCCAATCTCTACGAAAAATACAAACATTAGCCTGGCATAGTGGCCCCATGCCTGTAATCCCAGCTATTCCAGAGGCTGAGGCAGGAGAATTGCTTGAACCCTGGAGACAGAGGTTGCTGTAAAGTGGAGACTGTGCCACTGCACTCCAGCCTGGGCAATAGGGTGAAACTCTGTCTCTAAGTAAATTAATAAATTAATTAGTTAAAATAAAAGCATACTCAGCCAGGCAGTGGGTCACGCCTGTCATCCCAGAACTCTGGGGAGCTTAGGCAGGATTGTTTGAGCCCAGGAATTCGAGACCAGCCTGGATAACATAGTGAGACCTCCATCTCTGATTTTTTGAGAAATGGAAAGAAAAAAAAATTAAAAGCCTATTCAATAGGCATTATCCTTAAGTACAGCTGTATCAATTTGTAACACAACCAGGGACAGTGGCTTAAAGAACAGTTCTGGGGGCTAGAAATCCAAGATCAAGGTGTCAGCATGTTTGGTTTCTTCTGAGGCCACTCTCCTTGGCCTGCAGATGGCCACCCTCTTGCTGTGTCCTCACGCAGTCGACCCTTGGTCAGTATTAGTGTCTTCATCTCTTCTGAGAACACCAATCACATTAGATTGGAGCCCACCCTATGACCTCATTTAACCTTAATTACCTCTTTAAAGGCCCCTATGTCCAAATACAGTCACATTCTCAAAGGTACTAGAAGGTTAGAACTTGAACATAAGTGTTTGAGGGGACAAAATTCAGCCCAAAACATCAGTGTTAATGATAACATTTGTTATAATTTTTGACATTAAAGTATAACAGCTGGTTAAGACTCCTGGAGGGATCCTGTTGAGAAAATCACATTCCGGCCGGGCGCGGTGGCTCACACCTGTAATCCCAACACTTTGGGAGGCCGAGATGGGTGGATCATGAGGTCAGGAGTTCAAGACCAGCCTGGCCAACATGGTGAAACCCCACCTCTATAAATAGAGAGAGAGAAAGAGAGAGAGAGAAAATAACATTCCAAATAAGCAGAAAATAATTAGGGGCAGAGCCCTCTTTATACTGCCTCCCAAAAGACATTGAAAGGGGATAAATCCTTAATCTCAGTAACATTTTTCATTATCCCCTTTCTCTTCTCCCTCATCTTCTCCAATCCCACTCCCCTAACCCACAGAATTCTGTGGCACCCTCGTCCCCAGGACCGGTCCCCAGACCCCCGCTCTAGGTAATGTAAATTAAGCCAACTTCCCTGTAAATTCGTTGCACCGGCCTCTCCCAGCCCTTTCAGTTCTGCCCTTTCTTTCTTTCTTTCTTTCTTTTTTTCCTTTCCCCACACCCAGTTCTGCCTTTTCTGTAATTCTGCATCACAAAAGTTCAGAACCGGTCTGGCCGGGATCTACTCTCCCAGAGATGGGAAGTGGGGCGCAGCCGCGGTGAGGTGTCTGAAAAGCGGCCCGGAAGCCTGGAGGAGGGGACGCGGAGCCGCCCCTGCACTCACCTCCACTTCCAAGCCCTGCGCAGGGAACATCCCCCTGCGTCCTCGCTGCCCCGCTTCAAGCCCTGCGCAAAGCTTGCCAAGGGGCTGAGCCTCTGCGCACAAAGATTTGGAAACTACACCTCCTTAGAATCAAGGCCTAGGGATTAAAGCCCCTCCACGATTAGGTTTTCCGCCCCTAAATGAGAGCAAGGAAGAGCAGGAGGTGTCCCTCTGGCCCAGCCAGAGCCCGAGGTCCCGGTGTTCGCTCCTCCCTAAGTGGGCCCGGGGCAGCACAGCTTCGTGGTCCCAGCGCTTCCCCGTTGGGCCAGATTAGCCTCGGAGGAAGCGAATTAGCCGAGGTGGTCTGCAGCCAGAGGCCTCGGCTAGCTCCGTGAGAAGCGATCCCTGTGGGATCTTAAGAACGCCCTCGAATCCGCTCGCAGGGACCTCACATGTGGAAGCTTCGTCTGTCCTTTGGGAATCTAGCCAGGTCAGGCCTGAGTCTCGAGTCTCTCCCAGATCCCAAAGACACCCACAACCCCGAGGTACCGGGGGCGATCTCAAGCTGAAGTAGAAAAGAATCTGCATTTCATTGCATTGTCTACATGCTTCCAGGTTCTTTCTTTGAGCTACAGCATTTTAAGTCGTAGGTAATTGATAGTGTAGGTTCTGTAATTTACCTAGTTTGTATTACTTTCTTTCCCACTCCCCAACGAATTTTTGCCTCCATTTCCAATTCAACCTTCTTTTACTCTCCATATAAATTTGTGTTTTTTCTATTCTCACTTGAATTGGTTATAACATTTACCTGGCTCTCTTATACAAGTAAAAGAAAGTCTTTCACCTGTGTTCACTTTTATATCGTTATTTTATATCATTTTTATTCATATTTGATTTTTTTCTGAAAAATTTTTTTAACAATGATTAGAGGAAGAATAACTACGATTTTTCCCCTTTTTAAAAAAATATAGGGTGTCTTGCTCTGTCGCCCAGCGGTGCAGTGGTAGAGATCATAACTCACTGCAAGCTCGAACTCCTGGGCTCCAGCGGGTCTCCCACTTCAGCCTGCTGGGACTACAGGTGCGAGCCACCACTCCAGGGACAATAGCTGCAATATAAAGAAACTGAAGCTTCAGGGTCCCATCCAAGGTCCTACACCCAATTTTGTATTTGTTTTTTTGTTGTTGTTGTTTGTTGTTGTTGTTGTTGTTTTGAGATGGAGTTTCACTCTTGTTACAATGGCACGATCTGGGCTCACTGCAACCTCCGACTCCAGGTTCAAGTGATTCTCCTGTCTCAGTCTCCAGAGTAGCCGGAATTACAGGCACATGCCACTCTGCCCGGCTAATTTTTGTATTTTTAGTAGAGACAGAGTTTCATCATATTGGTCAGGCTGGTCTCAAACTTCTTACCTCAGGTGGTCCACCTTACCTCAGGTGATCCACCTGCCTCGGCCTCCCAAAATGCTGAGATTACAGGCGTGAGCCACCGCACCTGGCTGGTATTCTTTTTCTTAAAGAGATCCTCAATCGGGCAGTGCTCAGTGACTCATGCCCGTAATCCCAGCGCTTGGGGAGGCAGAGGTGGGCGGATCACTTGAGGTCAGGATTTCAAGACCAGCCTCGCCAACATGGTGAAACCCCATCTCTACTAAAATTACAAAAATTAGCTGGGCATGGTGGCACGCACCTGTAATTCAAACTCTTTGGGAGGCTGACGCAGAAGAATAGCTTGAACCTAGGAAGCAGAGGTTGCAGTGAGCGGAGATCATGACACTGCACTCCAGCCTAGATAACAGAGCTAGACTGTGTCTCAAAATAAACAAAGAGATCCTCTATTAAATGAACTGAAGGCCTGCCAAACCTGTCTTCTCCCCTGCTGATGACTGCTATCACTGACAGCTTCCATTAAATAGTTGTGAAGTGGAAGTTTTGCCCAGGATTGTTAGCACATAGTCAGCAACTTCCCTATTTCAAACTGCCCCTGTTTTTCTGCTAATAACTGCCTCTTTCTCCTTCTGTACCTCAGTTTATTGCTTACTAGCTAAAAATCTTAAGGAAAACTGCCGCGTCGTCTAAAACCTGCGGCGCTGTCTAAAGTTCTGAGTTACTTTCCCTGCCCCTTCACCTATAAAAACTGTGTACTTTTCTTAGCCGGGGTCCAGACTTTTGAATGTGAACCCTTCTGGGCCCGCTGGTGTAATAAAGTGTGTTCCTCCATTTCCCTGAATGCCACTTGGGTTTCTTGTCAGGTAAAATTTTCCACAACAGTTGAAAGATAATTTTTTTAAGGTAAAATTATTCTCACCAAAAAGAAATAATAGTTTTGGTGATGTATAACATTTAATTTCTGGGATCATGTTTTTTTCTACAGAGAGAAAATCAATTGTATCTCGACCAGACAAAACAATTTGCATTTCTATTAATATGCACAGGGATCATTTGTACTGTAGCAGGAGTGTCCACGAGAAACAGAGCTCTTGAACATCGAATGAACGGGGAAGGAAGGAGTTTATTATTATTATTACTATTATTATTATTATGGCCGGGAGCCAGGCGATGATTTGTCTAAGTAACCCAGCTCATCTAACAAAGAGATGCTCTGCCTTTATATAGGCTTACTCTCTAGATATTACACGTGAAAGAATCTAAGGTTTACAGCTCTAGTCTTGGGTTTACAGTTTTAGAAATCACGTATGAAAGGGTTTTGGGTTTACAGCTTTAGGAACTACATGTGGAAAGGCTTCTGGTCTCCGGATGGAGGAGTAGGGTGGGGGTTTGATCTTGTTTAAGTAAAAACGGTATTTTCCGGAGAGTTTCCCCAATACCAAGCGTGCTATTTACAGGAAGGTGATTCAGGAGGCGCCAGCTGGCCAGCCTTTTCTTCTGTTGAAATGCAGTGTGGAAGTCAAGGGGGAGGTGATCCCAGATGCCTGGGTCTCCTCCCTCAGTATCACTGTCAGGCTTCTACCGATTTAACGTTTATTTCTAGAGTTGCAAAAGAGTACAAGACAAGAAAGGATACTGACCTCTAGAGAATCAGAAAACCCTTAGAAGCGTCCTCTCCTCTAGTTTAGACAAATCCTAGTAATCCATTGGAGGAATGCTTGTATTTGTCCATTTCAAGAACTGTCACAATTTTTCTTTAACAGCAGGAATTTTGGTAACAAAAAGTCATATTGTTTATTATCACTGTGGGAGCCAAGGCCTTTGTCCCCCTGAAGTTTGCCGAAAATCACTGACACAAGGCAGATTAACAGGGAAAAAGGCATACAAATTTTCTTAATATGTATACATAGGAGCCTTCAGAATGAAAACCCAACCTCCCAATGAGGTGCAAAAGCTTACAGAGAGAATGAGAGTTTGGATGCTATGGGAGAAAAGGAATTCTGCTGAGGGGCAATAAATGATTACTAGAGAGAGTGAATGGATCAGGAAACAAATTAACTTCTAAATAGTTTTCTCTGGAATTTAGATGAGTATGAAAAATATGCATTCACTTGTGAAAAGGTGTGTTCCGGTGTGGTTACATTCTTGGTCTTACAGGAAGAAAAGAAACCTGCTGTTCTCCTTGGAGGGTCTGGATCTTATGCAAATAAAGGAACTTCAGTTTCTTTAGGAGAGACTGTGTGGAGCGGGGAAAGCCAGAGAGACCTTAAGGTTGCTTCTTTGGTTCAGGTTCAGCATGTCAACAGGACTCCATGTGCAAGCCCAGACCCAGAAAGTCTGAAGTCCTGCCTGCCTCAGCTAATCACCCCCTACCCCCCCCCACCTCCCCCACCCTCCGCACCCCTGCCTGCATTTGCCATTAGCCCTGATGCTCACTGGAGCTTCCCCTTGACATAAGCTTCCACTCACCCCACTCTGCCATCTTAACTACTCTTACACCTTACCCCACCTGCCATTGTAACTGAACTTCTGGTCATGTATACTCCGTGCCCCACCCCCACCACTGTAACTGATCTTACTCTGACTTTCCACTGCCCACCCCAAACCTATAAAACCAACTCCTATCCCACCGCCCTTCGCCAACACCCTTAGCCCACCTGCACCCAGGTGAATAACAGCCATGTTGCTCACACGAAGCCTGTTTGCGGGGTCTCTTCATTCAAAGTGCGTGTTTCCACATTTGTTGCCAGAAACCCAAGATGGGGGAACTCCTACAGGAGACCAAACCCCCGTCCCTGTTTTTGTGCTCCCTCCATGAAGAGATCTACCTGCTGACCTGGGGTCATCAGACCAGCCGACCGACCCACACCACCGGCTATTTTGGTAAGCAGTCTCTCTTTTTTGCTTTCTCAACCTTTTGTCTTTTCCTTTCCACTTCCTCCCCCTTTCCATTTTGTCCTTTTTCCACCTCTAAGACGAGGAAAATCAGGTAAACCAAGTTCTTCCATGAGGTTCCGGACCAGAAAATCCTACGTAGGTCACGGATCCGGGGACCCAGTTTCCCCAGGGGTTTGACTATCATGCAGACGTTCGCCCTAGTCACTTGCCCACTAGGCTTATGGCCGATATTGGTGGCAAGTCAATGTAGAGGACACTGTCTTTGGCTGCTCACCGAGGAGGTTCAACCCAGGCTCAACTAGGGATGCCTGTTGATCAGCTGGGTTACATGCCCATTTTCCTTGTCTCTGCTGCCTTTCCAGAACCATGGGCAATTGTCCATCCTCTCTCCCTCCCTCCTCTCCGCTGGCCTGTGTTCTAAAGGACCTCAAGCATCTTCAACTGTCTCATGACCGAAAACCCAAACGTCTCATCTTCTGTAACACTACATTCTCTTTACTGGGCCACTGCATGGCTCTAATACAAGTTAAACAACAGCTCCACTTGGCCAAAAAATGGCACCTTTAATATCTCTATTTTACAAAATTTAGACAATTTTTGTCACAACATGGGCAAATGCTCTGAAATTCCCTATGTCCAGGCATTTTTTTACACACCAATCCCTCCCTAATCTCTACTTCTCTTCCCTTCCGTCTGCCCCTCCTTCCTCCACCAGTAAACCAGAATCCTCCTTGTCCATCAACCCCTTCCGACCTTTCTCCTTCCCGCCTGTCTGAACCCTGGAATCTGGAACCTAACCCCACCCCCCAGAGCCTCCCTCCTCTTCCTCTGCCCACAACCCACCTCCTTATGCCCTCCTGTCACCCCCCACCTCATAGGGGGCCCAGCTTACAGTTTAGTCCTGTGGCTACCTCTCTGCCCCTCCCCAACAATCCCCCCTTCCAGAGGTGGCTGGAGCCAAAGGCATAGTTAGGGTGCACATTCCTTTCTCTATCCAACCTTTCCCAAATTGGCCAACAGTTAGGCTCCTTTTCATCACATCCTCCAATATTTAACCCAGTCCTATAATCTGACCTGGAGTAACTTAACTGTCATCCTTACTTCTACTGTCACCCCTAAAAAATGCTCAATATGCATTTTATCACCTATTACAAAAAAAGTACAGAAATCAAAATCTGGCCCTCAAACGCCACAACAGGAGTTAAGCAACCTCACCTTCAAGGTGTTCAATAATAGGGAAAAATCTGCCCAGCAGCAGCACATCTCAGAACTACAGATGCTTGCCTCTTCCATAAGACAAACCCCAGCCACACCAGCGGCTCACAAAGACTTCAAAGTCTGGGGACTGCAGCGCGTCCAGCCGCCCCTCCTGGACCTTGCCTCAAGTGTCGGAAACCTGGCCACTGGGCCAAGGAATGCCTGAAGCCCAGGATTCCTCCTAAGCCCTGTCCCGTCTGTGCAGGGGCCCCCAAAGAAAGTCAACTGTCCCGACTCACGTCACTGCTCCCAGAGCTCCTGAAGCTCCCATCCTCGGCTTGGTGGCTAAAGACTAAGCTATCCAAGCATCTCGGAAGCGTCCTGGACCATCACGGACACCAAACTTCGGGTAACTCTTACGCAGAGGGTAAGTCCGTCCCCTTCTTAATCAGCACGGAGGCACCCACTCCACGCTGCCTTCTTTTCAAGGACCTGTCTCCTTGGCCTCCATAACTGTTGTGGGAATTGACTGCAAGGCCTCCAGGCCTCTCAAAACTCCCCGGGTCTGGTGTCAATCGGGCCAGCACTCCTTTCCACATTCTTTCCTAATCATCCCCACTTGTCCAGTTCTCCTGTTAGGCCAAGGTATCTTAGGAAAATTGTCTGCCTCCTTAACTAATCCTGGGCTATGGCCACACCTCATTGCCTACCTGAACCCGTACCTCCCTCAATAGCTTCCCTTATGTCCCCCTACCTTAACCCTAGGGCGTGGGACACCACCTTCCCATCTATTGCTGCAAGTCAAATTTCCCAAACCCCACCCCATCCACCAAACAGCTTCTCTCCTTCCTGGATGTGGTTGCTACTTTCACCTCTGGATACCAGGTTTTGCTATTCTAACTAAGCCATTGTATAAACTCACTAAAGGAAACTTATCCAACCCTATTAATCCTAAATCCTTTCCTCACTCCTTTCACTCCTTAAAGATAGCTCTAAAAACTGCTCCCTCCCTACCTCTCCCCAACTTGTCTTAACCCTTCTCATTATATAATGCTAAAATCCAGGGCTGTGCAGTCGGGATTCTTACATAGGAGCCAGGCCCACAGCCTGTAGTCCTTTTATCCATACAACTTAACGTTACAGTCCTGGACTGGCTGGACACTGTCTAACTGGGAGACAGGGCTTCTTCCAATCCTTAGTCCTCTAATACTACCTTTCTCCTCTTATTTGGACCCTGTGTTTTTCCAATTAATGTCTCAATTCCTACAAAATCATATAGAAGCGACAAGCAGTCAATACGACAAATCCTACTTCTAACAACCTCACGATAACACCCCTTACCCCTAAATCTCCCAGCAGTCTAAATTCTTTCCCACTTTTAGATTTCCCATGCCGCCCCCAATCATACATGAAGTAGCCTTCAGAAACTTCGCCCCCACCCCCCAAAACCTGTTATCACCCCCCTTCTCTAATTCTTTCTCTCTACGTATAAAAAGACAGGAATGTCGGTCCTCCATGTTCAAGCCTGGACCCAGAAAGTCTGAAGTCCTGCCTGCCTCAGCCAATCACTGCCCCCCACCACCTGCATCCGCCATTACCCCTGATAGCTCAGCGGAGTGTCCCCTGACATAAACCTTAGCCCACCTGCACCCAGGTGAATAAATAGCCATGTTGCTCACACAAAGCCTGTTTGGGGGGGGGGTCTCTTCAAAGCACACGTTTTAACACAACGTACTATATTTGGGGTTATCCATTTCTGAGCCCCAACAGTAGCTAAGTGTATTGTTCCTGCTGAGCCTCCCTCCAATTCCTTTTCCCCTATGTCCCAATGGCTGGCAACTTGTGAAAATTCTTCCCAAGAAGAATTTTGGGAGCACGTGCTTTTGCCTAGTTGCTGATGCAAATTATGAATTGTGCACATGAATCACTATCACTGTCCATCCACCACTCTCACTGCCCAGAGGTACCAGGTAACAAAGACTCCTTAACCAAGCTCTAGCGTGGCTTCTAGCAACTTAAGGCCCTGTCCCTAGGATGCCCTCAGCCCCGCTCTTAAAATGCCTGCCTGAAAAAGCTCACTGCTGTCAGAAAAGTTTACTGTTCATCCCAGCCCAAACCTAGTAATAGACACAGGCCCCTGAACTCCATCTTAGAGCAATTACTTAGAAAGAAAGCTTGCAATTAAAACATGCTTCTCTGCCTCTTTGAGATGTAAATCTTCTACTCAGAGCTGTCTTCACTGGGACCTGCGAGTCTGTTTGAAACGCAAACATTTGAAGAAATAAATCTTGCTCCAGCTCTCAACCAGGTGGGTGCCTTGCTCTAACTTGCACCACTTGCTCCTGTCGTAAAAGTAGGTGCTTATTCCTCTGCTGGACAAACACCAATTCATTAATCCAGATTGTCTAGTCACATTGAGCAACTCCCCTAACACCTTCATGCCTATCCTTTAGCACACCCCAGCCTTCAAAATGCCTCCTGCTTTTTTTGTTTGTTTGTTTTTTCAGGAAGTTGAGTTCAGTTCACCTTGGGCCCTCTTCCCTACTGCAATAGTTACTCAACTTGAAAAAACCTATCTTGGCCAGGTGCGGTGGCTCACCCCTATAATCCCAGTACTTTGGGAGGCAGAGGTGGGCAGATCATCTGAGGTTGAGAGTTCGAGAACAGCCTGACCAACATGGAGAAACCCCATCTCTACAAAATTAGCCAGGCATGGTGGTGCCTGCCTGTAATCCCAGCTGCTCAGGAGTCGAGGCAGGAGAGTCGCTAGAACCTGAGAGGCAGAGGTTGCGGTGAGCCGAGATCTTGCCATTGTACTCCAGCCTGGGCAAGGTAGATACCTGTCCGTACTTCTTGTCTAAACTGTTTTCTGGCTTTGACACAGGCTTTATGAGCCCACAAATAACTTCAGGGCAAAACCTTATAAATCCATCTGAGGCACTGTCTCGCAGCTCTCTAACATTTGTGTGATAGGCTTCAAGCTCACTTCAATGACCCTTCCATTTCTCATCGATTTCTCAGGCTTTCAACCTGTTCCAAACCTTCTTTTTAGTTTTCTACTTCCAGAGACTTTTTCCTTTGGTTAGTCACCTATAAGTAGGTCTGATTCTCGAGCTAGCATATTTCAGCCCCTATAAACGCCTTCTCCCAAAATGTGCAGCACCTTTGCCATGCCACGTTCTATTTGTCTTTCTAATACTGTTTTGATAAATATCCTAGCTCAAGCATGGTCAACCCTCAACTCCTTTGTACTGCTATAGGAGTCTCTGACAAATCTTAGGACAAGTATGTTGTGCTTTTTTTTTTTTAAGATGGAGTTTCTCTCTTAGTGCCCAGGCTAGAATGCAATGGCATGATCTCGGTTCCACTGCAACCTCTGCCTCCCAGATTCAAACGATTCTCCTGCCTTAGCCTCCCAAGTAGCTGGGATTACAGACATGCGACACCACACCAGGCTAATTTTTGTAGTTTTAGTAGAGACAGGGTTTCGCCATGTTAGCCAGGCTGGTCTTGAGCTCCTGACCTCAGGTGATCCACCTGCCTCGGCCTCCCAAAGTGCTGTGATTATAGGCATGAGCCATCGTGCCCAGCCCTGTTGTGCATATTTTTTCTTGGCAACATTTTTTTAAGTTCAAAACATTAACATGGTTTCAAAAGTCAAAACTAGACAAAATGGTAAGTAAACTCAGAGAAGTGATACTCCATCATGTATCTGTTTCATCCAGATCTTACCTCTTGAGATAACCAATTTAGTTTATTTTCCTTCCTGTGTTTGTTTCTGCAAAAATAAGCAAATATACTATGCTTTGTTATTTCCCCTCCTTTCTTATCAAAAAAGTGGCCTTTTTAAAATTTTCTCAGAGACAGGGTCTCACTATGTTGCCCAGGCTAGTCTCACACTCTTGGCACCAATCAGTACTTCCACCTCAGCCTTCCAAAGTGCTGGAATTACAGGTGTAAACCACCATGCCTGATCGCTTTTCTTCATTTAAATATATATCCTGGCCAGGCTTGTTGGCTTACACCTGTAATCCCAGCACTTTGGGAGGCTGAGGCGGGCGGATCACAAGGTCAAGAGATCGAGACCATCCTGGCCAACATGGTGAAACCCCGTCTCTACTAAAACTATAAAAATTAGCTGGGCGTGGTAGTGCACACCTGTAGTCCCAGCTACTTGGGAGCCTGAAGCAGGAGAATTGCTTGAACTCAGGAAGTGGAGGTTGCTGTGAGCCAAGATCGCACCATTGCACTCCAGCCATGTGACAGAGTGAGACTGTCTCAAAAAAAATAAAATTATATATATATATATATATATATATATATATATATATATCTCCTGGCCGGAGCAACATGGCAAACCCCATCTCTACTAAAAATACTAAAAATTAGCCAGACACAGTGGCACACACCTCTAGTCCCAGCTACTCAGGAGACTGAGATGGGAGAATCACCTGAGCCCAGGAGGTTGAGGCTGCAGTGAGCCAAGAAATCCAGCCTGAACTCCAACCTGGGCAACCAGAGTGAGACCCTATCTCAAAAAATAATACTTCCAGTTAGTTTGTAGAGATCTTCCACATTATTTTTGCAATTGCATAGTATTTCATTGTGTGAATGTGCCACAGTTTATTGAACCAGTCTCCTACATTTGAGCAGAAACTAGCCTGTTTAGATAGTTTCTATTATGTTGCAAATATAAATAATGCTACAATCAAACAGCATATGTGCCACATAAAATACACTGCCATATATATTTTATAATGTTAGAGGTATATCTTCAGGGTAAATTCCTAGACATGGGATTGCCAGATCAACTGTTAAACACCTATGTATTTGTTATTTCATTACCATATTGCCCTCCATCAGAGTTATAACTTCTGTATTCCCACCAATATGAAAGTGTTTTCCCACAGCCTTTTCAATAGAGTATACTGCCATTGTTTTTTAAATTAGGTAGCTTCCTGAACCTGCCCAGGCTCAGAAAGACTCCCTTGATGCTTTTGAACTTTTGCCCATCAGATAGGTAAGGTTAACTATTTTTATCCCCTCACGCTTATCTGCTTATCTCGAGTGAACCAGGCCTGTTATATAGCATCACTGTTTAGAAGTGCCAGCTGGGTGCAGTGGCTTCAACCTGTAAGTCTAGCACTTTGGGAGGCTGAGGCGGGTGGATCATGAGGTCAGAAGTTCAAGATCAGACTGGCCAATATGGTGAAACCTTGTCTCTACTGAAAAATAAAAAAAGTAGCTGGGCATGGTGGCTCATGCCTGTAATCCCAGCTACTTGGGAAGCTGATGTAGAATTGCTCGAACTGGGACTGGGGAGGAAGAGGCTGCAGTGAGCCAAGATCACACCACTGCACTCCAGCCTGGGCTACAGAGCAAGACTCCATCTCAAAACAAAAAACAAAAGTTGTTGTTCTAAAATGGGTATGAGTATCCGCACCAGTTACATGGCATCTCCCAACACTTCTCATTGGTTTCTCATTCACCCCTTTTTCTTCATTCCTCGTTCTTTTGGGGCTGCTCCCAGCCACTCTGCCTTCTGCATTCCTTTCTCCCCAGGGCTGTTACAGATCAGGACCAAAGGAATCTGCATTTTATAAGTCTGCATTGAAAAACAAATGAGGCTAGCCCCTTTTTTAAAAACAGATTTTCAATCATGACTGATCGCCAATTACCAGGTCACCACCTGTTTTTGCACAGCCTGAGATATAAAAATCATTTTTACATTTTTAAATGCTTGAAAAAATTTGATAATTATTC
>CAUYQU010083553.1:0-27195 GCA_963574635.1 Cheracebus regulus
AAGAATCCCATTCTCTCTCCCTCTTTCTCTTCCTCTTTCTTTCTTTCATTCTTTTTTTCTTTCTTTTGCTGTGTCTTTCTTTCTCCTTTTCTCTCTTTTTCTAAAATCTCTTCCTCTTCCTTTCTCTCTTTCATAAAAAAAGAAAAAGAAAAAAAAAAAAAAGAAAAAAAGAATGGAATGTCTCTTAGCAGACTTTAGAAAGGTGTCAGACTAGTAAGGGAAAGAGATTCTCTACAGAATGCAATTTCCCCCACAAGAGCCCGCTTTGCAGGGCCATTTAAGAATACGTCAAGGAAATATATGTAGGGATAAAATGCTTTCATTTCCTTCAGGGCTTGTTATCTGCCATGTGATGCTATGCCAGAGTCAGGCTGCAACTGGTACCTTATTGCTAAAGAGAGGATGATTTGTCTGTCTTGAGAGCTGTTGTAATGCGAATGCTGGTCCCTGGTCATTTCTGTCTAAACTCCAAAGGAAGAGGTGTAATGAGCATGTCTGACCCCTCCCTTCCCGTCATGACCCGACCTAGTTTTTGAGGCTTCTTTGGGGCCCCTTTGCCCATGAGAGGGATCCGTTCAGTCCATTAGGGAGCTTAGAATTTCATCATAGGTTTACAATCCTGACCCCAAAATGTATAAGAATCCCTTTTCTTGCATTGAAATAAGAGTTTCCCAGGTCATATGATAGAAAATGATCAGCTGTAAATTCTTTATATCTTTGGTGTTAGGATCTCCTTATCCCCTCAAGACTCTCTCTCTCTTTCCTCTTTTTTTCTTTTTGAGGCGGAGTCTTGCTCTGTCACCAGGCTGGAGTGCAGTGGCAAGATCTGGGCTCACTGCAACCTCCGCCTCCCGGGTTCAAGCGATTCTCCTGCCTCAGCCTCCCAAGTAGGTGAGATTACAGGCGCACGCCACCACGCCCAGCTAATTTTTGTATTTTTAGTAGAGAGGGGGTTTCACCATATTGGCCAGCATGATATTGATCTCCTAACCTCGTGATTCGCCCATCTCAGCCTCCCAAAGTGCTGGTGTGATATGGCAGGGTAGGATAGTTTTTGGGGGCCACCGCCGGATGGCCGCATCTGGCTGTCTCAGAATAGAACTCAAGGACGGACTGCTCGGGGCAGACTGACACTGAAAGTTTCTGCTGTTTCTAATCGCTGACCTTGGCTTCTGTACAAACTGCTTGCTTGCTTGAAAAATGTGCTTGCAAGGATCTCCAGCCCCCTCAAAAACTCCCAGCCCCCGGAAGAAGTGTTTTTTGGCATAAAAGCCCAGCTCTCCCTTAACTCGGGGCCACAGGTTGGAGAGGCGAGAGTCCTCCGTGGTCGCCAGTGATAAAGACCCTACTATTTGGCACACTTTTGTCTCGCTGTTGGTCTCTCTATCTCGCCCTAAATATAACACTGGGATTACAGGTGTGAGCCACCTCGCCCAGCTTTTTTTTTAATTTTTAAAAAAAGTTTTTATTTTTATTTATTTATTTTTAAGATGGGGTTTCACCATGATGGCCAGGCTGGTCTTAAACGCCTGACCTCAGGTGATCCACCCACCTCGGCCTCCCAAAGTGCTAGGATTACAGGCATGAGCCACCATGCCCGGCCTATTTATTATTATTATTTTTATTTTAATTAAAAAAAGATGGGGTTTTACCATGATGGCCAAGCTGGTCTTGAACGCCTGACCTCAGGTGATCCACCCACCTCGGCCTCCCAAAGTGCTAGGATTACAGGCGTGAGCCACCGAGCCCGGCCTCTCCCGTCTTCTTAAACAGCACTTTCCTCCTTCCTCCAGGGACCTCCTGGGCGCAGGCCTCTTCCTCAGACTGACCTACCACACACCTGCCTCCACCATGCCAGGCCCTCAGGCAGCGGTCACCCTGGCATCTGCTCTGCTCTTGGTGAGATAGGGCAAGTGAGAGGTGGACGGGCTTTCGTGTTGATCAGCTTTGGTGCTGGAGACAGCCACCTCCCCCAAGCTGCACAACCTCAACACTCTCCACCGCTCCATTAGGCACCGGTGGTTCTCAGGCCTGTCTGAAAACTCTTCACTTCCCAGGTGGCTGGGGAACTTTCCCTGGAAAAGACTGCTGTTGTTAGCAACAGATTGATCCAGGATGGCTGCAGCCAGCTCCACCACGTTCTCTCCGGGAAGGAAAGACGTCACGTCTGTGGCCTTGTCCATTACAGCAAATGGCACTGCAGCTCCTCCTGGCCCCCTATTTCCTTTCCCTCATCTTCCAGCTGCCACCTGCCCCACATCATGTATACCTAAAAAGAAAGCAAGGCTTAGAGAAGGAGGCAGGTGATGCCACAGTGGGGGAGTCTGACAGCTGTGTGTTGCTGACCCTGGGGCCGGCACCCCTGCACTGAGACCACAGCCCTGCACAGAGGCTGAATCCCTGCATGGAGGCCACATCCCTGCACGGAGGCCACACCCCTGCACAAAGGCTGAATCCCTGCATGAAAGCCACACCCCTGCATGGAGACCAAATCCCTGCACGGCGGCAGCACCCCTGCACAGAGGCCGAATCCCTGCATGGAGGCTGCACCCCTGCATGGAGGCCACACCCCTGCATGGAAGCCACACCCCTGCACAGAGGCCAAATCTCTGCACGGAAGCCACGCCCCGGCACAGAGTCTGGGCTCCTTGGCCATTGGTGAACCTTGCTCAGGTGGCTCCTGCAAGCCACGTGCGGTGTGGAGACCCCAGCCCTCAGCACAGCGTCACTAATCTCTGTTCCTTCGGGCACTTCTTTCTCATGGTGTAGTGAGGAGAGACACGTCTGAAACCAGGATTACAGTGACAGGCACGCTGATTAGGATGGCACCGCACATGCTGGGGCGGAGGAACAGGAAAGGCACTCTGGACAAGGTGACCCTGGAGCGGAACCATATGGGATGCGTAGGGGTTTCCCAGGCCTGGGGAGGGACCCGTGCAAAGGCCTCAGTGAGCCAGACAGGGCTGCAGTTGTGGAGTCTGCAGGGCTGAGTGCAGGACGCTGTGGGGCGGGCTGAGGCAGAGACGGTGTCCACGGCCGCTGGATATGCGGGCAAAGCCTACAGGAAGACCAGACAGAACAGGATGCACAGGTGGGGCTGGAGCCCAGAGGCCGAGGTGCGGTCCCCAGACACACCCACTCGCCCGCCTCCTCCATGCCAGGAGCTCCCTCGGCCTTGGGAGGGATGTGTGCACAGGCCTCCAGCGAGCAGCAGCGGCAGCGGCGGGAAGCTCCCTGGGGGCCCAGCTCCAGCACCCCCAGCCCTTCCCGCTCCGACGCCCTGGGGAGGGGCCTGGCCACCGCCTTCTGACAGGGCCTCGAGAATCCTGATGCCTGCCCAAGTTGGAGAACTAGTTTTTTTTTTTTTTTTTAAGACGGAATTTTATGCGATGGCTCGATCTCGGCTCACTGCAACCTCCGCCTCCCAGGCTCAAATGATTCTCGCGCCTCAGCCTCCTGAAGAGCTGCGGTTACAGGCATGCGCCACCACACCCGGCTAATTTGTATTTTTAGTAGAGATGGGGTTTCTCCATGTTGGCCAGGCTGGTCTCAAACTCCTGATCTCAGGTGATCCGCCCGCCTTGGCCTCCCAAAGTGCTGGGATTACAGGTCTGAGCTACTGTGCCTGGGCCTAACGAGATTTTTAAAAACATGGACGAGGATAAATGCAGATGGTGATAAATGCAGTGAGGGTGGGCCCAGGCGTTTCACCCACCAGGTGGGTGGCGTCTCTACCTCCGGGCTGGGAGTGGTCTGAAGCGTAGGAGACCCACAGCCACTGAGTGTGAGCCTGGAGCCTGCAGCTGCAGGAGGGAACTGGGGGGTGGAGCTGGGGTGGAGCTGGGGGTGGAGCTGGGTGGGGCTGGGTGGGGCTGGGGGTGGAGCTGGGTGGAGCTGGGGGGTGGAGCTGGGGTGGAGCTGGGTGGGGCTGGGGGTGGAGCTGGGGTGGAGTTGGGTGGGGCTGGGGGTGGAGCTGGGTGGGGCTGGGGGTGGAGCTGGGTGGGGCTGGGGGTGGAGCTGGGGGGCCAAGCTGACTGAGGCAAGCCAAGGGATGTGGCCACCGAGCAGGGAGAGAGCCGCCAAGGCTCTGTGCCCCTTGAAACAGATCTTAGGTAGCAAACTGCCAGTGGGGGGAAACTGGGAAGCCACCTCCCACTCCCACCGCACAGTCGGCTCTGGTGAATCCAAAAGGCCTGCACATCACCTTTTACGTTAACAGAAATATCTGGCTTTTTCCCCCTACCTTTTTTTTTTTGAGACAGGATCTCACTGTTTCCCAGGCTAAAGTGATTCTCCTACCTCAGCCTCCAGAGTAGCTGGGATCACAGGCACACGCTACCACCCCCAGAAGATTTTTGGATTTTTAATAGAGATGGGGTTTTACCACATTGCCCAGGCTGGTCTCGAACTCCTGACCTCCAGTGATCCACCCACCTCAGCTTCCCGAAGTGCTGGGATTACAGGCGTGAGCCACTGTGCGCCTGGCCGCCTGCCTTCTTTTTGGATCTTCTGGAGTGATCTTTTCATTTCTGCTCAGAAGACTGAGTCTCTGTCATGTCAAGACGGTTCCCGCCCGCCTTCCTTCACTCAGCACTGTCTCGGTGCACACCTCCTGCTCGTCTCCCCACCCGCTCGCTCGTCTCTCCTCTCCTACCACACTCCTGGCCCTCGGTCCTGGCCTCCCGCCCTGCCAACACGTCTGTTCTCAGCACTGATCACCTCCACGAGCACCACGAACCCACCCATCTGCTTAAGGTTGTCGTCATGTGTTTCGTTCCCATCTCCCTGGAAGATCAGCTCCACGAGGTCAGGAGTTCTGTCTGTTTCGTGGTTTTGTTCAGCTCAGTAACACACTTCCCTTCATCACTACATTGGACTCGACTTAACATCGAGATAACTTTATGCCCCTGGACGTGCAGTGTGAGAGGTGGTGTCTCAGACGCTCCTGATGGTAGAATCGGGGTTTAAAATTCATGTCTCATCCATACGATCATGATCAAGCTTTATCTTGTAAAACCTGTGGGTGGCGCTGGTGAAGAGACAGAAGTGTGGAAGAAGAAGACAAGGGCAAGTGATTGCTATTCTTTATTTTGCCACTCAAAATAAAACACCAGAAGAAAATCTTAAGTGAAAACAACACATCATCAGGGGAAAGAGAATGAGAAGAGCATAAATTGGGCTAAGATTACCCACCATCCCCTTAAGGTTTGACTTGAGATTACAATGCACAGACACGCCCAGGAGGCTCTCAGGAACGCTCGGTGTCATCCAGGGAGGCTGCGGGGACATCCGGGAGGCCGTCGAGGGCCCCGGCCTCTGCAAAGGAAAGAGCCCTACTTGAGCAGCCAGTTCTGAATGGGCACAGGAGAGAATGACGGCCATGACGCATACTGCGGGAAGATTCGTACGGGATCAAACCCAGAACTGGGTACGACATTCTGTACTTCTCACTCTGTGATGATTCAACTCCACACTTAGTAAGCATCTAAACCTGTCAGACGTTTACATTCAGGCTTTAAAGAGGTATCATTCCCATCTGAATAACGAAAGTTGATATCTCCTAAGGAAATAATTTCCATGTTACAAAATTAAAAGCAAACAAAAGTCTGGCAGAGTCTATCTGCTGCTCGTAGGAAAAGTCATCCCAGCTTTCTCCCAGAGGCTCCAACAGCGGGAACTTGGCAACCCGGTTTTGGAATTTCTAACGAACACCAACTTTTCTAAGACCTTCTCTGTCAGTCTCCCTGCCCTCGCCTCACGCCTCTCCCCTCTCCCTGGCTCTCCCCATCCCGCCTATAGAGCCCCGTAACACTGCAAATGAAAAGCATCCTGATCCAAAACAAACCCAAGAATCAGCCTTGATTTTCCAAACTGGACAAAGCAGTATTGTTCAGCTGAAGTTTTCCACTGGAGAGAAAAAGTGGTCCACCCCTCCTTCCCACCCCACCTCCCCGACAGCGCTCAGAGCTCCAGGAGAAGGTCTCTGCTGCAGAGAAAAAGCAAAGCAGTCCATCCCTCCTCCTGTTAACTCTCAGAGCACCGGCTGCTTTCCTGGCTCCCTCCACTGCTGCAGTGAGATATCTGATCAAGGCCAGATGCCCATCATGGAATGAACGCCAAGCACAGTGTGTATGAGGCCTCCTCATCCCCAGGGTTTGCCGAAGACACTGGAAGCCAGGATCGAAGCCCTTCCAGTCAGATTTCAAGGCAGCCTGCTGGCGGGAGGGCTGCATGGAGAAACACTGGTCCAAGATAGGGGCTCCTAGTGATTTCCCGTGCTTACAAAATATGGTTTAGGGGCCGGGTGCCGTGGCTCACGCCTGTAATCGCAGCACTTTGGGAGGCTGAGGATGGCAGATCACTTGAGGCCAGGAGTTCAAGACCAGCCTGGCCAACATAATGAAAACCTGCCTCTACTAAAAATACAAAAATTAGCCGGGCATAGCGGTGGGTGCCTGTCGTCTCAGCAACTCAGGAGTCTGAGGCACGAGAATCATGGCGCCCAGGAGGCAGAGGTTGCAGTGAGCTGAGATGGAACTGCTGCCCTCCAGCCTGGGCCACAGAGCGAGACTGAAAAAGGAAGGAAAGAAAAACAAAGAAGAAAGGAAGGAAGGAGAGGAGAGGGAGGGAAAGAAAAGAGGAAAGAAAGAAAGAACAAACAAACGAAAGAAAGAAAGCAAGGGAGGAAGGGAGGAAAGAAAGCAAATGAAAAGAGAAAAAGCAAAGAAGGTTTGGAACGGCTCACAAAGAGCCTGCCCTGTGGTACACCTGTGCCCTAACAGGTTTGTCACCATGTGAATAGATATGGCTCCAGTAGAGGGAGCTGCACCCTAAGGCCCACTCTCTTCCTGGGAGCAGCACTGGCCCGATGGCCCTCACGGAGGGTGGCATGCCCATGCCCCCCCAGCCCCCTGGAGCTAGCTCTAGTGTCACATGCTCTGTCATCCTGACGCACAGCCAGACAAGACGCAGTTTCTAGATGGGTCATGGGCTACTTGCCGGTGGGAATCTATGGTTCTCTTCTCGATGGGCCGTTTATGCCTCCAGCGGGCTAAGAGGTGAATGTTATGTTGCTGATATTTCACATACCTTTGAGATGCAAGAAAGACAGGAACTCAACAATTGTGTGCACAATATTGCTCTCAGCCATGGACCTGTCAAAGCTTCCTAGAAAAGAGAAAAGGCCAACACTCACGACTCATGCAGGTGGGCTTCTGTGTCTCAGGACACCCCTCCCTACAGAGGAGCTGGGCCCCAAGGTCACGATGTGATCCCAGCAGCCTGAGGCCCGGCTGTGCTTTCCAAAGCCCTCGTTCAACATGAGGAAGAGGGGAGAGAGCCTGTTCAAGGCCTCGCTCTTCCTTTTTCTGTTGTTGAGACAGAGTCTCGCTCCACCTCCCGGGTTCAAGTGATTCTCGTGCCTCAGCCTCCCGAGTAGCTGGGATTATAGGCACCCACCACCACACCCAGTTAATTTTTATATTTTTAGTAGAGTCAGCGTTTTGCCGTCTTGGCCAGGCTGGTCTTGAACTCCCAACCTCAGGTGATCCACCGCCTCGGCCTCCCAAAGTGCCGGGATTACAGGCGTGAGCCACGGTGCCCTAAGACCCTGCCCTTCTGGAGGCCCTGGTGCCCGGACCACTGCCCAGTCTAGAAGGATGCCTTGCAGGCTTGGATTTGCAGGTTCTGTTTGCAGCTGCTGACAGGTGTGATGAGGCCACATCATCTTAGTTAAGTCGTGGCCAGGCTTGGGCTGCAGCTGTGGACGGGTGGGCGGCAGGTGCCCCGGCACCCTCTGCTGCCCCCTGCACGCACCTGGGGGTTGGTGAATGAGGCGACCCCGGGCCCGGGATGAGAGTCGTCTCACCTGGTTTCACCTCATCTTCGGGCCGCATCTCCCGCTTGCTGGTGAGGCCAAGCTTGTCGCTGAATGACCTGTGGTTGCCAACAGCATCTGTTTACAGATCAGAGAGGGAGGCCTCTGGGTGTGACTGTCACACGTGCCCTCCCCACACCCAAAGAAGACACAGGGATGCCTGTAGCCAACACTCACACAACTCGACTGTGAAACAGACCCTGTGGACAGTAACCAGAGGAGAGAGGGCGATTCTCCACGAGCCGAGGGAAGAGCTCGGCCGCTCACCGGTGCCAGGGCTGAAGGGCATGTAAGGGTCACCGGCAGGGTGGGAGAAAGCGGGGTGTGGCTCCCACAGGGTGGGACAGGCCTGGGACCTGCCCTGCTGCAGGAGGTGCGCCCAGGTCCAGAGGAGCTGGCACAGGCTGGTATCAAGCTGGCACCAAGCTGAGTGCCTCCGCAGCAGGCAACAGGGGCTGCGTCCTCATGTCTCAGAAAGCATGGGGGCCACTGAAGAGTTTAAGCTGTGACTGAATCCGATTTCTATTTTCACTCTGGCAGCTGCGTGCAAGATGAATGGGACCCAGGGAGAGAGACGGAGAGACAGAGGGGGCGAGAGGGTCACAGAGGGAGAGACGGAGAGACACAGGGGGCGAGAGGGTCACAGAGGGAGAGACGGAGAGACACGGGGTGAGAGGGTCACAGAGGGAGAGAGGATAAGGGGGAGAAGAGGAGGCGTGGAAGCGTGTGCATGTTCATGTGTGTTGTGTGTGCATTGGTGTGTGTGTGTGTGTGTGTGTGTGTGTGTGTGTGTGTTGTGTGAAATGGGGGAACTGTGATTGCAAGCAAAGAGATCCCAGGAAAGAATCGGTCAGGCCTGTAAACCAAGAGGCGTGGGGTGAGAAGGACTGGATTGGGGGTGCAGGAAAGGAGATGGAGGTGGGCGATGCGGGTGAGGGTGAGGACGCCTCCTCGTCTCCGGCTGGTCGGCCTTGGGGGACTGTGCCATCTGCAAGGCCAGACCAAAGAATATTCATTCCTATTTCCACAGACCCCGCTCTGGGCGCTGCATTTGTGGAGGAATCACAGGTCGCCTCCTCTCATTGCTGCGCCCTCAGCCACGGCCACACTGCGCTCAGCAGGAGCTGCTGCGAACACACTGTTTCTGGGCCGTTTTCTAGCTGACCCTAGAAACCAAAGGCACACTGGTGAGTATGTTGACAAACAGCTCGTCTAGCTACAGCTCAGCAGGGACGTAGACTTGGCGGTGAAAATGAGTTTGTTTTCTGATTAGGGTTCAAACTCTTCCTGACAAGTAGATTTTCAGTATTCCAAAGCCACACGGGGCCACGTTCTTGCTGCTGTTCCTCCTGTTTTGGGCGCACAGCACGCAAAGATGAGGTGCCCTCTGAGCGGCAGAGCTCAGGGGTGCAAAGGGCAGACATCAGCCGGCCCTCGGGCAGGTCAGGCTGCTCCAGGGGCAGGGAGAGGACGCGAGGGCCGTGCAGAGACCAGCAGGTCCTGTGGGGAACCGCTGGCTCAGCCCTGATCATGGCATCAGGCAGCTCTGTCATCCCCGTGTCTGTTTCTTTTCTTTTAAGACGGAGTCTGGCTCTGTTGCCCAGGCTGGAGTGCAGATAATCTCTTGGCTGCAATGTCCGCCTCCTAGGTTCAAGCCATTCTCCTGCCTCCGCCTCCTGAGTAGCTGGGATTACAGGTGCCCACCACCATGCCCAGATAATTTTTGCATTTTTAGTACAGACGGGGTTTCACCATGTTGGTCCGCTGGTCTTGAACGCCTGACCTCGTGATCCCCCCACCTCGGCCTCCCAAAGTGCTGGGATTACATGCGTGAGCCACCTCACCCGGCCCCCCGTGTCTGTTTCTTAAAGACCAACTCTAGGGTCCTCGGTGTGACCCCGATGAACAAGCGTCGCAGGAGGAGGAAGCTGCATCAGACTCGGGCTGAGAACTAAGGCAGCTTTCCTTGGCGTTTCCAAGAGCACCGCCCTCCCCAGCTGCTGCTCCGGCCGGGCTGGAACAGGCCCTGCGGGCTGTTCACCTTCTTCGGCGGGCGGAAGGCAGTACTGGGAGGTTTCTAGGGTGCATGGCGAGGGGTGGAGGGGAAGGTGGGTTCGAGGGGGAGCCAAGGTCCCCTCTCATCCCCGCCTTTAGAGGAAAGCCTGGAGGCATTGCTGCACAGACCCAGGAAGTAGAGCCTGGGGCGGGGCGGACACGGGAGGCGTCAGCCTGCAGCATATCCCATCTAGGGCTAGGGCTCACCTCAGGCTGAAGGGCCACAGCTGACACGGGTGACGCCAACAGGACAGGGAGAGGGAGAGGGAGAGGGAGGGGGAGGAGGCGCAGGCTTGGGCAGGCCGGAGGGCCACCTGAGCCTGGTTTTGAGGAGAGCCTGTCTGGGTTGCCCTCAGGCTGTCTGGGAATTCCCAGTCTGGGGTGCTCTGCAAGCCGAGGAGTTGAGTGTTTGGGGATACCCAGGGCCTGGGGAGAGGCGCAGAACAGGGTCTTTAAGGGCCGCAAGGCAGGAAAGCGCAGGAGAGCTTGAGCAAAGCCCAGAGTGGGGATCTCAGCTCGGACAGGGCGGCAGAGCTGGGGCAGGAGAAGCTTCTGGAAAGAACGGTGCACAGATCAACTGTGCAGAACAAGGGAGACGGGCGGTGAGGTCCAGAGGGAGGCTGGAGGGTCTGCCCAGCTGCAGGGGGAGGGGCAGGAGCCAGGGTTCAAAGCGAGGGGGCAGGTGGGGTCGGGAGTGCGGGAGGCCATGCTCAGTCACTTACGTGGGCCCAGCAGGTAGCCGGCACTGTTCAGGGTCCAGCCTCGTTTTTCTTTGGCCTTGAGGGGGAGAAAAAGGAGTCAGATGCCAGGGCTGTGCCTGGAGCCGGTACTAAATGGGTGCACCCAGGTTTTCCCGGCAGGACATAGGACTTAGAACAATGCGGGTCCTTTCGGAAGCCTCAGGAAATTCCGGGTTTACCCCTAAGTAGGTTATATTTGACATGAACATGGGACCCCTTGATTTACAAAATACTTCACTTCTGGGCGGGAGCCCGTGCGCTCTCAGCGCGCTGCACCTGCTCTAAGTGACGCTGAGGCCCGGCCGGTGGCTCCTCGCCCTCTGTTCTGACTGAGCGCTGCGGAACGGACGAGCCTCTCGCTTTCCCGAGGCGCTGACCCGAAGCTTAGCGCTCTCCCGGCCGCCAGGTTCTAGCCCGGAGCTGCTGATGCGCTCGGAGAAGCACGCAGGGGATTCCCAGGGGGCCCCGGACCCTTCCCGAGACGCCCGCCGCCAGCACAGCGCCCGCACGAGCCTTTCCACCCCCGTCCCTGCGGGCAGGGCGGAGGCCACCTCCTCCAGGAAGCCCTCCGCGCCAGCCCCGCACTTACCGGCGACCAGAGCCCCGCAGAGGCAGAAAGGGCGGCGGCGAGGAGGAGGGAGGCGAGCAGGAGGGCGCTGCCTCGGGCCATCTGGAAGGGAAGGGCAGGGCGGGCGGGTGGGACCACCGCGTGGGCTGCGCCCGAGGTGTGGGTGCCGGGGGCTGTGGGGCAGAGCAGCGGCGGTGTCCGGGCCGGGGCCCCTGGCGGGAATGTCCCGGGCCGAGGAGAGCCTAGGAGAGGCCTCTTGGGGCGCGGGTACCTTGAGTTGCAGCTGCGCCCGGGGCCGGGCGTCAGGGTCCCGGGGCGGCGGCGGGCCGGGGCGGGCGAGCTCTGGCTGCTCCCGGGCGCTCACTGCATGGCAGGTCCGGCGGCGGGGGCGGGAGGCGCGGGCGGGTCCCTCGACGTGTCCGCGGCTCCGAGTGGCCACCGGCACCGCCGCCGCCGCTATTTATGCTGCTCGCCCCGGAGCCGCCTGGAGCCGCGTCACGGACTCAGCACCCGTCCCCCCGCCCTCGCCGAGCCCCGGCGGGGGGCGGGAGTGACCGGAGCTCGGGTCCTCTGGGCCATCACAGGCGGGGGCGGCGGAGGGGCCCCCTCACCCGCGGGAGACTCCCCCTAATCCGCGGAGAGACCCCCACGAAAGACAGAGCCCCCCCTTACCCCAGGAGAGACTTCCCCAAATCCACGGAGAGACCCCTCGAAAGAGAGAGCCCCCTCACCCCGCAGGAGAGAGTACCCCAAATCTGCGGAGAGACCCCCCCAAAAGACAGAGTCCCTCTCACCCTGCGGGAGAGATTCCCCCAAATCCGCGGAGAGACCCCCCCTAACGCGGCAGGAAAGACCCCAATCCTGTAACAGAGCCCCATCGCCCCGCGGGGGAGCCCCCTGACCCGCGGCCCAGCTGGTCGCTGCGGCGGAGCGCGCCGCCCCCACTGCTCCGCCCGGGGTCCCAGCCCCAGAGCGAGCCTGACCCCCAACAACGCCCCGCACCCAGGTCCGCGGCACTGCTGACCCGAGAGGGCTGACGGGCAGGGACGATCCCTTATCCAAGCCAGCCCCAGCCAGGAGGTCCTGGGGCCCTCGGGGAGCGGCCGGGGCGGGGCGCGGGGGACCACCTGGTCCTATGTCCTGGCCGGCTTGTGCTGGGGCTGGAGCGAAGGTTCAGGCCTCGGGAGCCGTGGATGGCCCGGAGCGCAGGCGTTCCCCGGCTCCTTGTGCCCGGCCACCTCCCTCCTGTTTTGCTAAAAGGGCGCTGTGGGTCCCGGGGCGGCTTGGCCATCCCAGCGCGGGAGCTGCGGGTCAGTCCTGCACCCACAGCCACCAGCTCAGAAGCTCGGCTTCTTGGTGCCTCCCCGGCTCCCTGGTGCAGGCAGTGGGCCCCGGGCTGTGTCCAGAGGGAGACCAGCCCAGTCTCCCAGAGGCCCCCAAGGGTGGGCGGTGGGCAGAGCAGCAGCACAAGAGTCCTTGTGCCCAAGGCAGAGAAATCCCACGGGAACAAGGCCCTCGTTGGCTTCTTCACCAGCCCTTCCTGAGCTCAGGCCAAGCTCAAGAACAGCCCAGCAAAGGACCAGGCCCAGGCTCTTCCTTACAGGCATGAGGCAGGTACAAGTGTGGCACCTCCAGGCTTCCGAAGAGCACGGGGTCACCTGCTGAAAACTCGCCTGACCTCCCCTCCCACTGGCCAGACGCCACCCAGGTCCTCACCAGCAGCAGCCGGGCTAGGATGTCCCCACCCCCTGGGCTCCGAATCAGACGGGCTGATGTCAGGTGGGACCTGGGGGCCACAGGGTACAGGACGAGTGATGATCACGATGGTGCCATCTGAACATGTCTCCTACACGTTAGTCTTGGGAACCTTTGCACAGACAGCTGGGGGCCGCCCCCAGGAGAGATCCGTCAGCCTCCACGTGGCTGGGGAAGGACAACCGGCTTTCGAGAGCTCTGGCGAGGCCTGGCCGCTGGAGAAGGTGCAGGCAGGGCTGCAGCCTGGGCGCTGAGCGTCTGCTGTGGTTCGTGGGAGGAGAGGAGGCCGGGCTTGGGGAGGGGGTCTTAGGAACAGACTCCTGGCACGACAGTGATGAGGGGTAGGGTGCTCCAAGGGCGGGGTTTGACTTCTGGTCATCCCTATTTCTTGCAGTAGGAGAGAGAGGAGAGTCAGGTGCGGGGGTTCTCACCAGGACTCACGGGCTGAAGTGGTTTCCTGCTGGGGTTGGGGGAGTGGGAGAGAGTGAGTGGGAGTCTGGGCCAGCTTTGGGCAGAAGGGCAGCTGACAGGCGGAGGAGCAGAGGGCAGATGCCTGTGACCCCGAAGAGAAGTGACAGTGACGTCCTCTCCCGCCCCGTGTCCTTGTTTCTAGATGACATCAGGCAGTGGGCAGGGGCTGGGTTCAGGGGCGCCTCTGGCTGAGAAATACTGACGCCCGGTGGTCGTGAGAGCCCTGCCCAGAACGCGTCTGTCCTGCTGAGCACAAATCCATGCCAGGGCCCGGCACGGCTGGCTTAGTCCATTTCAACCTTCTCCTTTCTTCCAGATTCGGCCCCTCCCCCATCCTGCCAGAGCTTGACTATACGTATTTTCTCCTTTTACTTTGTCACAGAGCTTCTTAGTCTCTTTAAAGGAGAGGAAACTCCAAACCTAAATCCTTGAGATGGATTCAGGAAGACAGAGTGCATCCGTATGTGGTGGGCTGGCATTTGAGGGACGGTCCGCTGCCACTGTCTTCATTGGGCCTATGTACTCATTCTGTTTCCCTTTTTGCCTTCAAAGAAACTTCAGGCGGGCATGGTGGCTCACGCCTATGATCCCAGCACTTTGGGAGGCCAAGGTGAGTGGATGGATCACTTGAGCCCAGGAGTTCAAGACCAGCCGGGACAACATAGCAAGACCTCATCTCTACCAAAAGTAAATAAATATCAAAAAAAAAAAAAAATCAGCCAGGCATTGTGGCATGCGCCTGTAGTCCCAACTACTCAGCTTAGGAGGCTGAAGTGAGAGGATCACCTGAGCCCAGGAGGTTGAGACTGCAGTGAACCGTGATCAAGCCCTCACTCCAGCATGGGCAATGGACCCAGACTGTGGGGGTAGGGGGAGAGAGAGAGAGAAAGGGGGAGAGAGAGAGAGAGGGAGGGAGGGAGGGAGAGAGAGAGGGAGAGAGAGAGGGAGAGGAAGGGAGGGAGGGAGGAGAGGGAAAGAGGAAAGAAAGAAAAAGAAACTTGAGGGTAGGCTGTCTGGGAAGAGTCTCCTTATTAAAAAGACATTAAGCAACTGGAAGCAAATCTCCACGTGTATTTTGAATCCATTTAAGAAAGCCACATGGAATAATTAGACAGATGTATTGAAAACAAGTGTGTCCCTGCCTGCTTCCTCCAGGCTCCTAAGTTCTTTCACCCACTATCTTGCTCCCCGCTTAGTCTGGGAGTGGGTCTCTGTATAAATTCTGGCTGGGGCCCCGGCCTGGAAGTGTGGTGACCACGGGAAGACTACGAACAGGCAAAGTGGAGGCCCGAAGGCGTGCTGGGGTTTCCTGAGGTCGGCAGATTCCTTCCGACAAATGAGGCCAGCACACCTGGGATGACAGACACCTGTGTCCCGGCACAAGCCGTGCTGAACCACAGCCCGTGTGCTAATGGCGCTTTGCTCAGTAATGACCCAATAGCGGTTGCTGTCAACCTGTCATCTTGAAGACAGCCGAGTGTGCGGCAAAGTGGGTCACCATTAGAGTAATGGAAATCAAGCCGAAAGCCTGCTGCCCCCCGCTGCCTTCCAGCCGGCCCATCTTCTGCCAGGAAGCCCTGTCCACTGCCAGGAAAACCTACCCTGAAGCTGAGGTCCCAAGCAAGGGTCAAGGGTCGCCTGGGCCGTGGCCTCTGCACAGGAGCTCATCCGTGCATCCTCCGGCAGCGGAGCCACGGTGGTGAAATCAGCAGCAGGGTCCCTGCCCTCATGAATTACACTCTCACAGAGACCCAAATACATCTGGCCCTCTGGACCTGCGGGTTCCCTAGCCGCAGGTTCAACCCACCGTGGACCGGGTCCTCTAGGTGGGCCTGGGATGCATTTGTCTGTACTGAACACGTCCACACTTTTTTCCTTGTCGTCATCTCCTAAACAATACGTATAACAACTATTTATCTAGCATTTACACTGCACTCAGTATTATAAGTAATCTAGAGATGATTTAAAGCATATGGGGGGCTGGGCGCTGTGGCTCATACCTGTAATCACAACACTTTGGGAGGCTGAGGTGGGCAGATCACTTGAGGTCAGGAGTTCGGGACCAGCCTGGCCAAATGCAAAACCCGGTTTCTACTAAATGTACAAAAAATTAGCTAGGCGTGGTGGCGGACACCTGTAATCCCAGCTACTAGGGATACTGAGGCAGGAGAATCGCTTGAACACTTGAACCTGGAAGGCAGAGGTTGCTGTGAGCCAAGGTTGCGCTACTGCACTCCAGCCTCTGGGTGACAGAGTGAGACTCTGTTTCAAAAATAATAAAATAAAATATAAAAAATGAAGCCTACGGGAGGATGCACATAGGTTATATGCAAATACCATGCCATTTTATATGAGGGACTTGAATCCACAGATTTTGATATTTGCGTGGCCAGGGGAACCAACCTACCATGGATGTGGAGCGCCGAGCGTATGCAACAAATGGTTATTATACAAATAACCACCTCGCTGTCTGGGGAAGGAGGTGCATGGATTAAGGGAGCTGAACCTGACAGGTGGGCAGGACTGCCCAGGTACAGAATGAGGCCCAGCACACTCCAAGTGGAGGGGATTACATGGGTACACCGCCTTTTTGGTTCTTTTCTCTTCCTTCTTCCTGCTGCCTGGAGGGTGGATGTGAAGGCCGGAGGTGGGCAACCACTTTGTACCATGAAGCGATGGCTTCAGGTGGCACAGCAAGGCTGAGGGAGCCTAGGTCCCAGGTAACCCTGAGCCTGGTCCCGAGGCTGCACACTTCCAGGCTTGTTTCACCACAGAGGGGAAGAAGCGTCTCTCTTATTTAAGCCAATGGCATGTAGGATTTTGTATCATGTGTGGCTGGAATTGTTCCAATCAGTTTCACACCAGTCAACAAAAGTTTGATGAGTGAATGAACGAACAAAACACGTGAGAGGTACACCACCTCCAACACTGGTGAGGAGCTAATGTCTGCTAGACAGGCTCATAAAAGGGAGAGGCTTGGACGAGAACATGAAAACCTCACGATGACCTCACTACTGCTCAGGAAATGAGGAAATAGCTTGACCACCTAAAATTGGCTTTTCTTTGACCCTGCGAATGTCTGTGTCCCTAATTCCTCCTCTCCCCGATTTCCACGCCACCCAACCCCACTCCAGTAACGCAGGAATCATGAAAAAAGACCCTAGAATCGCTCCCCTAAAAGGATCTGGCTAAAGTGAAAGTGACATCACTGGATAGAATTCCATCATTGTATGAATGAGGTTTTAGTATATGTGCTCCATTATTCAACAGAACCTTGTTAAATGGGTTCATTATACAGGTGAGGATTTGTTTCATTCACAGAAACAACTGGGTGCTTTTCCTAAGGGGTTAAGGTAGTAGAAATTGCAGTTTTGGGTGCAAGCTGAGAAGGGAGAAAAGGAAGAAGAGCGAGTTTTGGAGGTTTGAGGACATTGGGTAAGATAATTCCATCTTTAAAGCAGCCTTCTGGAAGATTCCTTCTACATGCATCTTGCTGGCCAGAGTCGTGCTCAGCCACAGCGGAGGCTTGGAAATAGGGTCTTTGATTATGGATGGTGTTGTGCTTGATTTAAACCGGGATTCTGGGGCTGACGGAGGAAGGGACATTGGATGCTGGTGTAGACCATTGCAGGCTCTGCCACAGGCAGGGACCTGAGGCCCTGTGTCTCCTTTCCTTCCTTCCTTCCTTCCTTTCTTCCTTCCTTCCTTCCTTCCTTCCTTCCTTCCTTCCTTCCTTCCTTCCTTTCTTTCTTTCTTTCTTTCTTTTCTTTCTTTCTGTTTTCATATTTTGAGTGACAGCGTCTCTGTCTGTCCCCCAGGCTGGAGTGCACGGGCGCGATCTCAGCTCACTGCAACCTCTGCCTCCCGGGCTCAAGCGAGTCTTCTGCCTCAGCCCCCCAAGTTGACTGGGACTACAGGCATATGCCACCACATCTGGCTAATTTTTGTATTTTTTTAGTAGAGACAGGGTTTCTGTATATGTTAGCCAGGCTAGTCTCGATCTCCTGACCTCAGGTGATCCTCCCGCCTTGGCCTCCCAAAGTGCTGGAATTACAGGCGTGAGCCACGGCACCCGGTCCCATGTGTTTTCATGGTTGGAAATTTTTGTGACATGTGACGGGAGGCCATAACCACAGCCAGTTGAGCCCTACCTCGGGGCACCTCATGCCCTCAGTTTCCCCTCATACGTTGTGGTTTTGGAAAGGCCGCTGGCACTCCTGGGCTCTTAAAGGGGAAGTTGGATTGGGCATGCGTTTAGTTCTGGATCCCGGTGGGTGTATTTATAGTGGATGTATGATCCCTCTTGCACAGACGCTTGAGTTGCTGCTGGCCGTCTGCTGTGGGAATCGCTCTAGGAGTGCTCCGCTGCCCACGCACCCACTCCCCTAGCATTGGGGCACGTGCTGTGGGGCATGTACCCTGCAGCGTTGGTGGCACGGCCCCTCGTGGAAAGCTGTCGCCTTCCAGGGAGATGGGCTTGACACAAGCCTGGGGTCCCCAGGAGAATCTGGAGGGCGACGTCTCTGAAAGGTGTCTCGTTGGCTTTGTATTGGTAGACCCCCACCGTGGCCTCTCAGGAAGCCCCCACAACCACCCACCCACCCACCCTGGATGCCACTCCACAGCAAGCTCAACTCTCCCCTCGAATTCCAGGGCGAGTGGAGGGGGATATTGCTTTTGACGTCCTGCTTTGCTCAGATCACAAGTCCTGGGCTTTGCGGCTGGAGCCGTCCTGGTCTGCAGTGTGGCACTCTCTCCTCCCTAAACCACCACCTGCGTCTTCTTCCTCCAGCAGACCACCCCAGCCCACTCCTTCCCCGCCCTAGGCCCTGTGCCAGTGAAGCCCCTCCCTCCCCCCCGCCCGCCCACCATGCAGCCTCCCTCCCTCTCCGTGGTGAATCCATCCCATGGGAGACGGGCTTCCTCAGGGACCCCCTTGCTGGTCAGAGGCAGAGTCACAGCTGGGAGTCTGTGAATCCACCTGTGCCCTGGGTGACTCATCCAGCTGGGGGTTTTCTGGGCAGCTCAGCCTAGAGGAAGAGGGGCTGCTAATGTCCTCGCCAGAGGCTGACGCCTGCAGTTGGGAGGGGTGGAGGCGGGAAGTTGGTGACTCAGCGACAGGCCCTGGGCAGCTGCCCCTGTTTCCTGGCCCTGAGTCAGGCCCGTGAGCAGCACCCAGGGCCATATGGAACCCGTCTGGCTATCAGGATGTGGGCGTCCAGAGGGAGGACAGGCGGCTGGGGGACCACAAGGAGGGGCAGTGGGAAGCCAGGGGGGCGCATCCACCTGGGGGCCTGAGCTGTGCAGGAAAAGCTCCAACCTGCTTCTCAGGGGCCCCAAATACTTTCGTTTTGTTTTTTGGGACGGAGTCTGGCTCTGTCACCCAGGCTGGACTGCCGTGGCACAACCTCAGCTCACTGCAACTTCTGTGCCTCCCAGATTCAAGCAAGCCTCCTGCCTTAGCCTCGGAGTAGCTGAGATGACAGGCACCCACCACCACACCTGGATAACTGTTGTGTTTTTTAGTAGAGACAGGGTTTTGCCATGTTGCTAAGCTGGTCTTGAACTCCTGATGTCAAATGATCCACCCACCTCAGCCTACCAAAGTGCTGGGATTATAGGCATGAGCCACCGTGCCCGGCCCCCAGAATATTTTACAGGTCTGAAAAGTGATGAGTATTTTTAAAATCCTCTTGGTGAAGTCCAATCCAGTCCCCATCCCAGGGGCGACTGCCCAGCTCCCAGGCGTGCCCCTCGCCCTGTCACTGCAGGCCCCTCCCTCTGAGGGCCTCCGAGGGTGTCCACCGTCAGACCTCTCCGGCAGTGGCTCACTGGGCTGGCCCTAACCTTTCAGTGAATGGGCTTGCAGCGTTTCTGGCTAGCACCTGCTTCCTCTCTCCCCGTTTTGTCTGGGGGCGTCCTCTCTGTTCTTCCTGTTGCTGTAAATTTAGAACCAGGCGCATTTCAGCTGCTCACCCCAGGCGTGGCCTCAGCTGCCCCCGTTCTGAACTGCGTCTCCCATTGGGTGACAGCGTCCCCCCTTTGTCCCCAGCTCACCCAGCGTGGCGGACAGCAGTTGAATCCCGTCAGTTAGGGGGCACCAGACGCGTGGGTCCCTGTGGATTGGCATCAGTGGGAAGAGCTAAGGCTGCGACCAGATCAGCCCGCTGTGCAATACTGACTATGGCCTCCTGGAAGGAGGGGACCCCTGCAGAGGTCACCTGCCAGCCTGCCTGGCACTGACCAGCAGCCCCCACAAGTTCACTGGCTGGTGGAGATTTTGGATGTGGGCTGACGGGGGACACTCCTATCCACACAGCCCCCCAGCCCAGGTGAGTCAGGCTAGATGGAATCAGCCTTGTGCATCCTCAGACCCAGCCGAGGAAACCACGCAGAGGCCGGAGATGCCCAGACTCAGTTCTGGCCTCCGCACTGGCAGCCGCGCCGCCTTGAGCCTGCGTGAAGCACCACTCCCTCGCCTTGAAATACCCGCAGGGTCTCCATAGAAACGGAATGGGGCAGGGATGGGTCAGCAGCACGGGGCTTTAAGGGCACTGGCAGTCATCTGGAGTTACCTGGATTTCAAGCCAGACAACTGCGCAGCTCCTCAGAGGATGCAGAGATGGAAAAGGCCTCGCAGGACCCCTCCCTTGAACGCCGGCTCCAATAGAATGGTAGTCTCGATATTCACTTCGTTTATTCTAAATGCTTATTGTTAAAGCGATTATTATTTGCAAACGACAAGAAAAATGTAAAACACACAGTGAAAACCACACATAATCATACCACTCTTTAAACATTTAAAAAAATGACATGCAGGTTCTGCTATTCATGCTTCTAGCAGAATTTCTGCAAATGTGGCGGGGTGCACCTGTAATCCCAGCACTTTGGGAGGCCAAGGTGGGTGGATCACCTGAGGTCAGGAGTTCAAGACCAGCCTGGCCAACGTGGTGAAACCCCATCTCTACTAAAAATACAAAAATCAGCCGGGCGTGGTGGCACACGCCTGTAGTCCCAGCTACTCGGAAAGCTGGAGCGGGAGAATCGCTTGAACCTGGGAGGTGGAGGCCACATGAGCTGACTGCACCACAGCACTCCAGCCTGGGCAACAGAGCAAGACTCCGTCTCAAACAAACAGACAAACAAAAACTTCTGCAAATGTATATTCTTCCAAATGTTTCTGAGTTTTCACTGTAGTTCTACATGCAATTTTTTTAAAAAAAAGAGCTGACTGGAATTTTGCTGTCCTTATTTTTCTACAACTTGCCTCTTTCATTGTATGCATCTCAGCTGTCTTTCCAGGTGAGGACTGCTGTTTTCTTTCCGCAAGCCAGGCATTACTTCACTGTGTGGATTACTACACTCCCAGGTAGCCTCCTTCAAGCCACAGACGTTCATGTGGCTCCCAGTGTCCCGGGATCTGACAGATGTCCTCATGCAGGAGCCTGCAGGAATCAGGTGATGGCATCTTAGCCTGGGACCAAAGGACACAGGTGTGCACACTTCAGCTTTTGTTAGAAACTACCAAATTTGACTGAACGTAGTGGGTCACACCTGTAATCCTAGCATTTTGGGAGGCCGAGGTGGGCAGATCACCTCAGGTCAGGAGTTCGAGACCATCCTGGCCAACATGGCAAAAACTCCTTTCTACTAAAAATACAAAAATCAGCTGGGCGTGGTGGCGGGCGCCTGTAGTCCCAGCTACTTGAGAGGCTGAGGCAGGAGAATTGTTTGAACAAGTGAGGTGGAGGTCGCAGTGCGCCGAGATCGGGCCACTGTACTCCAGCCTGGGCGACAGAGTGAGACTTCATCTCAAAAAAACAAAACAAAGAAAAAGAAACTACCAAATTACCTTCTGGAAAGACTACCCGTTTACAGCCCCTTGGAGTCTAAGTGCCTCTTTCCCCAAACCCCCAGCTGGATGCTCGCAAACTTTTAACATTTTCACCAAGCGAGACCATTGTCAGCTTGGGCTGCCACAGCAAAGTACCAGAAACTAGGCAGCTTGAACAGCAAAGTGCACCGTCGCACAGTTCTGGAGGCTGGAAGCCTGGGATCGAGGTGTCGGTGGGTGGGTCACTTCTGAGGGCTGTCGGGAGGAATCTGCTCCATTTGTGTGTTCTGGACATTTCATATAAATGGAATCATAAAATCTGTGGCCTTTGGGATCTGCCTTCTTTCACTCAGCATGTTTTGAGGTTTACTCATGTTGTAGCATGAATATTTCATTCCTTTTCATGGCTGAGTGTGTCCATTATGTGGATAGACCACTTTTTATCCAGCCATCAGCTCATCCACACTTGAGTTGCCTCTCGCTTTGGCATGTATGAAGACTGCTGCTATGAACATCTGTGTGCAAGGACCTGTTTGGACATCTGTTTTCAGTTCCTATACCTAGGAATTCAGTTGCTGGGTGATACGGTAGTTCTGTGTTTAAGGGACATTATTTATATGTTTGATAATTTGTTCATCTAATTTGGACTTACAAATATCACACTGAAATATTATTTATCCTGACCACTGAGTTTTTTTGGCACCCACACATTTTGTACCCAAGGCAAGAACCTCACCCACCCAACACAACCCAGCTCCCCAGTGCCCCTCTGCAAGAAAGAAAGGACAGTCAGCTGTTTCTAGGAGGCGGACACACCGTGGTGGCTTCACACTTGCTGCTCCTCTCCCTAGAATGCCATTCCTGTTTAGGGTGATCAGCCATCCAGTTTCCCAGGCTGGAAGTCCCTGAGGAGCTTCCTGGACACAGGATTTTCCAGGTGAAAACCAACAGTCCCAGGCAAACTGGGACAGTGGGTCACTGGTTCCCACCAAGTCTCTAGTGGCGGCTCCCTCGCCTTCTTTGAAAATCTGGCGGCCTGGCACTATAATCCCAGCACTTCGGGAGGCCGAGGCAGGCAGCTCACCCGTCAGGAGTTTGAGACCAGCCTGACCAAGATGGCAAAACACACACACAAAATTAGCCAGGCATGGTGGCGGGCGCCTGTAATCCCAGGGTATTGGGAGGCTGAGGCAGGAGAATTGCTTGAACCTGGGAGGCGGAGGTTGCAGTGAGCCGAGATCACACCATTGCACTCCAGCCTGGGCGACAGAGCAAGGCTCAAAAAAGAAAGAAAAGAAAAGAAAATCTGGTGTGGGGGGCGCGTTGGCTCACACCTGTAATCCCAGCACTTTGGGAGGCCAAGGCGGGCAGATCACTTGAGGTCAGGAGTTCAAGACCAGTCTGGCCAACATGGTGAAACCCCATCTCTACTAAAAAACTACAAAAATTACCGGGGCATGGTCGCAGGCGCCCGAAGTACCAGCTACTCGGGAGGCTGAGGCAGGAGAATCGCTTGAACCCAAGAGGGGAGTTTATAAGTGAGCCAAGATCACACCATTGCACTCCAGCCCGGGTGACAGAGTGAGACTCCATCTCAAAATAAAATAAAATAAAATAAAATAAAATAAAATAAAATAAAATAAAATAAAATAAAAAGAGGCTGGGTGCAGGGGCTCACGCCTGTAATCCCAGCACTTTGGGAGGCTGGTGGATCACCTGAGGTCAGGAGTTCGAGACTAGCCTGACCAACATGGTAAAACCCCATCTCTACTAAAAAACACAAAAATTAGCTGGGCATGGTGGTGTGCACCTGTAATCCCAGCTACTTGGGAGGCTCAGGCAGGAGAATCTCTTGAACCCAGGAGGCAGAGGTTGTAGTGAGCCGAGATTGCGCTACTGCACTGCAGCCTGGGCAACACAGTGAGACTCTGTCTCAATAAAAAAAGAAAGAAAAAAAATCTGGTGGAGCTGCCCAGGCTCTGTCGAACCGTCCTCCTTGCAGGGTCCTCCTTGACCTTCCATCACATCTTCCCCCGGGGCCTTCCTGCCCACCCGAACCCCGACTTTCCCTGAGCCCTTCCTGCTTTTGTAGTTGGCTCCTTTTTAATTCCAAGTGGTCCCCTAGGTGACTAAACACACAGAACACGCAGTTAAATGTGAACACCAGACGGGCAGTGAATGGTTTTTGAGTGTAAGTACGTCCCATGTGGTATTTGGGACGTATCATACTACGACATTCTTTGTTTTGTCTGAAATTCCAATTTAACCTGTGCCCTGTGTTCTAGTACAACGTGCAGTGCCAGGGTCTGTGGAAGGTTGGGAGCCCGTATCCTCCAGGACTGAGACACCGAGGTGCAGGGATGAGCTGCCCAACGCAACACACCCACAGGGCTCTCTCGCTTCCACGGAAAAGTATCTGGGGTCTAGCTCTGCTCTGAGGAAATGGCCTGCTGTGCTACCTATTTTTGTCAAAGAAGACACAGGTCTGGTAGAAAAATGGACATACGCACTAATTAAGAGAAAACCAGGTTGACAGATCCTTCGTGGTAAGAGCTTTCTTCCCCTGTGATGCGTGGACAGCGGAATAAATAGTAACCCTAAGGGAAGATTAAATTCTCAAACTCTGTTATTGTATTTGAAGAATCGGGCTGACTTCCCAAAGGAAGGACATTGCCAATTACCATCGCCAGGGCCCTCCATTTCCGGGAGCACAGCTGTCTTGCAAGCTGTCCGGATGGCAGCCCCCTGCCTGGGGTGCATCCCCAGGGAGACTGAAGACTGTTTGTGATGGGGGCGAGGGTGGGAAGGAAGTTGCTGTGATTTTCGCAGGAAACGAAACATGGGACCAGCTGTCAATCCAGCACCAGGCTGCTCCCAGCCACTGCCCAGGCCCCAGTTCCGAGCCCACAGAGCAAAGCTCTTTCCCAGCTGCCCATGAGCCGTGTTTCAAGCATTTATTGCCACATAAGAAACTGCCCCAAAACTTAGTTGCCTAAAACAACAATACGTATTTGCTTGCGATTTTGTCATATGGGCGGGGATAGCTTGTTTCCGTGCCATGCAGTAACAGTTGGGGTGGCCCGTCCGGGGCTGGCAGATCCGCTTTCAAGGAAGAAGATTCATGGCTGCGAGTGAGTGCTGGTTGGAGGCTCAGGCCTCAGCTAGAGACAGTAGCCAGGGCTCTTCATTCTCCTCCATGTAGCTACTTGGGCTTCCTCCCAGTATGGTGGCTGGGTTCCAGGCAGGAAGAAGCAAAAGAAAGCCTCTTGAAGGCTAAGCCTGGAACCAGCACGTCACTGCTGTCATGTTCTATAGGTCAAGGCAGTCACAGGCTGACAGGGTTTCGCTATGTCCCCACCCAAATCACCTCTGGAATTGTAGCTCCCACAATTTCCACGTGTTGTGGAGGGACCCCATGGGAGGTAATTGAATCATGGGGGGCGGGTCTTTCCCATGCTATTCTCATGATAGTGAATATGTCTTTTGAGATCTGATGGTTTTATAAAGGGGAGTTTCCCTGTACAAGCTCTCTTCTCTTGTCTGTCGCCATGTGAGACATGCCTTTCACCTTCCACTGTGATGTGAGGCCTCCCCAGCCACATGTCACGGCAAGTCCATTAAACCTCTTTCTTTTATAAATTGCCCAGTCTCAGGTATGTCTTTATGAGCAGCATGAAAACTGACTAACACAGAGGCTCAGCCCAGAGGCAAGAGGGGAGAGAAACAGAACCCACCCCTCAGCGGGAAAATCTCAAAGAATCTTGGCTCTCTGCTGTGCACTCCATGCAGTTCCACCTTCCCTTCCTTTCCAGGCCCCACTCTGCAGCAGCTGGGTGGAGCTTTGCAAAATGCAGACCTCACCGTAACTCCCTCTTGCTAGGAGACCTCAGTAGCTTCGTTATTCTCTAAGGATCAAGCTCAAATGTTTTATCGGCACTCGAAGTCCTCCAACGCCTTTGCGTCCCTCCAGCTGCCCAGCTAGCTTCTCCTCCCCAAACACTTGGCCCACACACCTGGCCAGGCTGTTCCCAGGGACGCAGTTCCTTGTTCTGGACACATTATACACGCAGCACACTTCCCTGCTGGGCGGAGCTCACAGACAGTGACATTGGGTCAGAAGAACTCACAGCTTTTAAGACAATTAAAAATCACACTCCCAACCTCAGCTGCATTTTATTATTCTATGTGCATTTAAGAAAACAAAATTATATTTTGGGGTTCAAAGTACTTTTTTCCCCTCTAGGGTTTAAAAAAATTTTTTTTCAATAATGAAAACAGAAACAGGCTAGGACATTTTCAGGCATAAATGGGTCAAATCTCTCTCTTTTTTTAAATTAAAAAACCCATCAAATAGAAACGATAAAAAATGATAAAGGGAGTATCACCACTAATCCCACAGAAATACAGACTACCATCAGAGAATACTGTAAACAGCCCTACACAAATAACCTGGAAAATCTAGAAGAAACTGATACATTCTTGGACACATACACCCTCCCAAGACTAAACCAGGAAGAAGTCAAATCCCTGAATACACCAATAACAAGTTCTGAAATTGAGGCAGTAATCAATATCTTACAAACCAAAAAAGCCCGGGACCAGACGGATTCACAGCTGAATTCTACCAGAGGTACAAAGAGGAGCTGTACCATTCTTTTTGAAGTTATTCTAAACAAGAGAAAAAGAGGGACTCCTTTCTAACTCATTTTATGAGGCCAGCATCATCCTGATACCAAAACCTGGCAGAAACACAACAAAAAAAGAAAATTTCAGGCCAATGTCCCCAATGAACATCAATGCAAAAATCCTCAATAAAATATTGGCAAACAAAATCCAGCAGCACATCAAAAAGCTTATCCACCACGATCAAGTCAGCTTCACCCCTGGGATGCAAGGCTGGTTCAACATACACAAATCAATAAACATAATCTGTCATATAAATAGAACCAGTGACAGAAACCACGATTATCTCAATAGATGCAGAACAGACCTTTGATAAAATTCAGCACCCTTCATGCTAAAAGCACCCAATAAACTAGGTATTGAAGGAACATGTCTCAAAATAATAAGAGCTATTTATGACAAACCCAGAGTCAATGTCATACTGAATGGGCAAAAGCTGGAAGCATTCCCCATTGTCTCAGCTCAAACACTCCTTAAGCTGATAAGCAACTTCAGCATAGTCTCAGGATACAAAATCAATGCGCGAAATCACAAGCATTGCTATACACCAGTAACAGACAGAGAGTCAAATCATGAGTGAACTCCCATTCACAATTTCTACAAATAGAATAAAATACCTATGAATACAACTTACAAGGGATGTGAAGGATTTCTTCAAGAAGAACTACAAACCACTGCTCAAGGAAATAAGAGAGGACACAAACAAATGGAAAAACAGTCCATGCTCATGGATAGGAAGAATCAATATCATGAAAATGGCCATACTGCCCACAGTAATTTATAGATTCAATGCTATTCCCATTAAGCTACCATTAACTTTCTTCACAGAATAGAAAAAACTAATTTAAATTTCATATGGAACCAAAAAAGAGCCCATATAGCCAAGACAATCCTAAGCAAGAAGAACAAAGCTGGAGGCATTACGCTACCTGACTTTAAACTATACTACAAGGCTACGGTAAACAAAACATCACGGCACTGGTACCAAAACAGATATATAGACCAATGGAACAGAACAGAGGCCTCAGAAATAATGCCACACATCTACAACCATCTGATCTTTGACAAGCCTGACAAAAACAAGCAATGGGGAAAGGATTCCCTGTTTAATAAATGGTGTTGGGAAAACTGGCTAGCCATGTGCAGAAAACAGAAACTGGACCCCTTCCTGACACCTCATACAAAAATTAACTCAAAATGGATGAAAGACTTA
>CAUYQU010083554.1:0-12563 GCA_963574635.1 Cheracebus regulus
GTAGGAGGAGAGGCATTCTGATTTCAGGTGTTCTCAGCCTTTTTGCACTGGTTTCTTCCCATTTTTGTGGATTTATCCACCTGTCGTCTTTGTAATTGCCGACTTTCAGATTGGGTCTCTGAGTGGACATCCGGCTTGTTGTTGGTGAAGTTTTTTCTGTTTCTTAGTTTTCCTTTGGGGTCGCCCCTTCCCTACAGAGCTGGGCCTTTCCGGGTTCAGCTGTGCTTGTTCTCAGTTCTCAGCGCTTCCAATTGCTGTTCTCCTTGTGGGGATGGGACCAGCCGAGCCTGACTAAAAGGGCATGCAGTCCCATACACTCCGCACCGAGAAGCGCTGCGCTGGCCAAAAGAGTCACGCTGGCAACCCGTGTGGCTCCTTTGCCGGGAATCTCCCAGTCTGTGGGCATCAAAGATCCGTCTGCAATTGCGGCATCCACTCGCTCTCTGCACTTTCACTGGGAGCTACAATCCTGAGCTGCTGCTATGCGGCCATCTTGAATCTCTCCGCCCGGTGATGAAGTTTTTCTGTTTCTTAGTTTTCCTTTGGCAGACGCCCCTTCCCCACAGAGCCAGACCTTCCCAGGTTCGCTGTGCTTGCTATGAAACTCTCAGTCTTCAGTTCTTCCAATTGCTGTTTTGCTTGTGGGGATGGGACCAGCCAAGCCCGTCTGTCCATCCGTATACTCCACACCAGGAAGTGCCGTGCTGGGGAGCCGGCAAAACAGCCACGCTGCCCAAAAGAGTCGTGCTGGCGACCCGTGTGGCTCCTCTGCCGGGAATCTCCCAGTCTGTGGGCAACAAACATTCGTCAGAAAGTGCGGCGTCCACTCGTTCTCTGCGCTTTCACTGGGAGCTACATTCCTGAGCTGTTGCTAATCGGCCATCTTGGATCTCTCTCCGAACCTTGTCTTTGTAGAAAACTCAATTATCGTACACAATATGTCTCGTGACTGCATTACCATCTGGTAATCACCCACAAAGTTTATCTTTAACCTAAGTCTCTTTCTGTTCCTGCTTTCCCATAGCTCGACTTCCCGCAACTGGAGACACTGTGTCTGGGCTCAAGCCCTCCATATTGTGAAGCCCAATTTACGGGGGGCCTCACATGGGAGCGTTCCCCACAAGGAAGACCGTGCAAGGAATGCTGAACTCTTTTTATCCAATATATATCCAGTATAAAGAATATAAAGTAGGGGAAAGATTATAAAGGAAACATTGAGTAGGTTGACTACAGCATAATTTGATAATTAATTTTCATGGTTTTAAAAATTTGAATTGCAATAAAAAAATTTTGATGTGCTGTTTGTTTCCAGTAGCAGATAAATGCATGTGTGGAGAAACTTATTAAAAATGACTTGTTTGAGTACCCTTAAGAAGAGTGGATGGGGTTCACTATAGACTGTTTGCTACCAAATAGCTTTTCATCTCTCTGAGAGGGCACCACACTGGGGTCCTGTGCATTCTGTCCTTATGATGGATTGCAGGTGGCTCATCTGACTTTCTGACTAATGTCAGACCAAGCTCATGATAGACATTTCTGGTTGTATGGTCACTTGGTAATCCATGATCAGAAGCTCTGTCTCTGCCAGAGCCCAGTGGCATGCCTGTAGTTGTGTTTTCAAAGGTGTTGAATTGCAGATCCAGATGGCATAACCTTGTTACTAAGTCCAAGGAGGTCCATGTTGTCATTTTCCTTTTGGGGTCTGCCATAAGCCTCACAAGTATTTTTTCCTATATTTCTAGCATGTCTGGTTTTCCAGGTCCTACAGCCCAAGCAGCAGGGCATCTTGTGTAGCCTAGGTATATTATAGAGAGCTCTCCTATAGTGGGTCCCATATAAAGCTGGCAGCTTTGCATGGCACTTGATACATGGTCCAGAAAAATAGTCCTATGTATGCCATGTATACCAATGGAGCCTATTAGGAGTTGTGTTTTCTTCTTTGAAGCTGGGGGTGTGAAACATTTCTTTTTACTTGAGGTGTTCTGGCAAACATGAACCAATCTCCAAAAGATTGTAATGTAGCCAGCCTTAAGTCATTGGAGGCTTTATCTTTTACATGTATCTAAGACCTCCATAACCCTTGCTGCTTCCTACTGCTCTGGTCCAATAAGCATAAAGTCAAAGATATAATGGAAGTATAATCATCTTTAGGGTGTCCAGATGGCTCAAAACTCACTGGCTTATAGAACAGAGACCGAGAGTAAAATGAAACACTAGGCCATGTATACCATCTTTTACTAAAGGGAAATTTTAAGCACAAAATCCAGGATGGTGTTGATTTTCAGATGGGGACAGGAAAATACATGACTGGAAAACACATAGCTTCAGGTGCACTATGTCTTCTGTTCCTCTTGGCTAGTTCTGAGAATATGGTTGCTCATTACATTATTCTTAAACCTTGCAGTATGTGCGAAGGTTTAATTTCCATAAAATAAATATTTACAGAACCTACCACCCCATATCCATAAAACATATATTTTTTCAATATTATACCTATTCTAAAAGTGATCACATAATAGGAAATAAATCGCTTTTTGGTAATTGCATGGGCATTTTACAGATTTGGATGAAATCCTGAGCGGTGGAGCAGGGTTTTCGTTCTCTCTCTCTCTTTCTCTTTCTTTCTTTTTTTCTCTTTTTTTTTCTTTTATTCTACTTCTTTCTCTCTAAAATAAATAAATAAATAAATAAATAAATAAAAAGAAAATGAAAATATCAAAACATTTAAAAATGTTAAATAATATATGTTTGATCAGTAATACTGAAAAATTATTCTATCCCAAGCCAGCAAAGACTTTCCAGGCTTAATCAGATGATTAATGCCAAAGAAAAAAGAAACCTGGTCATACATGTAGCAGTTTTTATGCATAATGCATGGCTTTGACACTGTCATTCTCTAAGGACAACTTGTGTTTGTGAGTGTCCTATTAGCTGCAAATGCACCATGTACAGTGTTTCCATACAGTCCTTGTGTGGACTGAGTGAGTCTAACGAACTGGATAACTTTATTTAGCCTCTCTCAGCCTCAGTGTCATCTAATAAAATGGGAATAATACTCAGTTTAAGGATTAGATGAGGTAATGAGTATAAAATTCCTTAGCCCATGCATTCTCAACAGGAGCAATATATCCTTCAAGTTGGTGAAAAATTGGTACTTGGTGGAGTGTGTGTGTGTGAAAAAACATGGATATTACAATGGTTTTCTCCCCTCCAAAGGTCACAGTATAAACAGTATAAAATAGATATAATGTATGTGTGTAGTATTAAAATTTCATGGAGGATGCTTTAAAAAAATAAATATCTAAGGTATCTTTGGGGAGATGATAATTTAAAAATGTTAAGAAGCACTGTCTTAGTCAAATGTTAGAAGAGGTCTTTGAATTCATTTACACGCAAATCATCTGCTATGAGCTTAATAAATTTTATATTTTGCATAGTACATGTGTATATTATATATATATATGTATATAGTACCTATTTTATAATATGTACTACTTCTCAGGTGTATTTATTATGATGATGATGAATAATAATGAAATTTACTTAAAAGGTTTTGGGTTCATAGCAGCTTTCTTCATTTTGTATTTTCTCAATTAATAGATCCTAAAAAATCCAACTGCCATCATTTGAGAGCTTGAATATAAGATATTTTTCTATTGGCAAAGGCTCATTATACTTCATATAATGTTGGTAAACACACCTATAATGACAGTTAGGGATTTTTGGACAGTCATTGAAGGAATATTTAACCCATAGGGTAGCTAATCTGTCTTACCAATTGTAGGTAGGTTTGAGCGTCTCTGAGATAATACCCTTCTAAACTTGAAACAGGAGGCTACAGAAGAAGTAGAGGCTGCCTGTAGGTTTCTTCTACTGACTAACCTTTAGTGGCATTGTACAGGGTAGATAGGAGGAGCCGAGAAATCACAATGTGTGTACATGTGGGTAGTTTACAGAGCAAGTTTTCTTTCTATCTAGCTATCTATAACTGCTTCCCAATTCCACTACCTCACACAGACACAGACACAGACAATCACACTTTTTTTTTTTGGCCAGGTCTACTCCTGTTTCCTTGCCACTGAAATTACTGACAAGCTCTCTCAGAAATAATGCCAATTATTCAGGCCATTGGGATTCCCTAGATACTATTAACTGCTTTGTAATTTTCTTTTCCAATTTTTTCCATGGCTTGGGTCTCATTGCCTGTGATTTTTTTATTGGAACCAATGGTCAACAAAAATTCACTTTTTTTCTTCACTTTTAAACTACTGACATATTTCATTCCCGGGGGAATCAAAGATTTTCCTTTCCACTTAAAAACAACATTGTTGGCCCGGCACAGTGGCTCACACCTATAATACCAGCACTTTGAGAGCTGAGCCAGGAGAATTGCATGAGCCCAGGAGTTTGAGACAAACTGGGGTAAAATAGCAAGACTTCATCTCTACTAATTTTTTTTTTTTAAATTACCCAGGCACAGTGGAACATGCCCACAGTCCCCGCTACTTGGGAGGCTGAGGCAGGAGGATTGCTTGAGCCCAGCAGTTCAAGATTACAGTGAGCTATGATCACACCATGTCCCCCAGCCTGAGTGACAGAGCAAGACCATGTCTTTAAAAAAAGAAACAGCAACAACAGCACTGTTTTTACCTCTGGTCCCAAGAGTCCTAATCAGCCCTCCTTGATCATTGTCTCTTGCCTACTCTACTCTTTGGGGGCTTCATATGCAATTCCAATGCTTTATCCCAAAAACTTCTCTAGGGATTCTTCTCTACTAATCCTGCTATATCCTTTCATGATCGCTCTCCCATAAGCATAGGAGAAAAGAACTGCAGGTTATAAACTAGTAATTTGATCATTACCTTAAAAGGTGACTATTTTGAGTTCATCATCCACATTTCGGTATGAGATTAACAACATCGTGAGCAAGGACAAGTATTATTAGTGCCGCTATATATATATCAGAGAGATTAAATATCAAGTTATATATGTAATAAGTGGAAGTTTCTGATTTCAAATAAAATTTTCTGAATCCAAAACTAGAGATTTTTCTGTATCCAAGGATTGATATTTGGAATATATGAGACCCCCAAGTTCTTACTAATTTGAAGATCATGGATAAAGCTCTTTAATACTCTCTATTTTCTCTCTCTGGAAAAACTGCCTTTTTTCTTGGGCTCTCATGCTGTGTGCCTGATTCCAGTGCCCTTGAGGCTCAAGATTACATTAGATCCAGAGTACTAAAGAGATCACCTATCTCCACACAGTGATATATCTATCTAAGCTTTGGTTCCAACCCAGCCAGTACCCCTGTTATAGATTAAAACAGAATGATTTTGGCCGGGCACGGTGGCTCACACCTGTAATCTCAGCACTTTGGGAGGCCGAGGCGGGTGGATCACAAGGTCAAGAGATCGAGACCCTCCTGGCCAACATGGTGAAACCCCGTCTCTACTTAAAAAAAAATACAAAAAAATTAACTGGGCATGGTGGCATGCACCTGTAGTCCCAGCTACTCAGGAGGCTGAGGCAGGAGAATTGCTTGAACTTGGGAGGCAGAGGTTGCGGTGAGCCGAGGTCACGCCACTGCACTCCAGCCTGGCACCTGGTGATGGAGTGAGACTCTGTCTCAAAAAAAAAAAAAGGAAAAAAAAATGATGATTCACTGATCAGCCATGGAAACAGAATCACAAAGATAAATGCTGATATAAGTAGAAAAAAAAAAGAATGATTTCTTGGTGTGTCTGTTAACCAATATTTAATTAAGAGCACATACTTTTCTTCAGTCTAAGTTTGGATTTTTCACCTTGATATTATACTGGACAACTCACTATTCTTGCAAGTGCTAGAAGGCCTATATTCAAAGAACTACTCCCGCCAGGTGATTTTTAAATCATGAGACATCTTGGAGTAATAACTAACAATTGACACATTCCCTACCACTGGTGACACAAGACTGGTGCAATGTTGAGATGTGACCCTCAAAGTCCTTTTTCCTGCATCTCCTCTTGATAGCACCCAGGGTCATTATCTTTTGATGGTCCAGTGACCCTCTGATATGGCTGCCGTCTCATATCTGTCCTCTCCTGCCTCTCTATAGATGCTTTCTTAACTTCGTGTCTATCGAAATTTAGTTCACATTATGTCAAAAGGTAGGTATTGAATGCTGCCAAGGCCCTTTCTTCCTCTAGGGATAATTGATGATGTCAAAAATAATAAAGTAATAATGAAAAAAAAATGTGTTAATGAGTTAACATGCATTTCAGTATCGTTTTCAAGCCAAATTGTACTCTGTGTTCTAGAAGTTCTGTCGTGGTGCCCTAGGGCTCCCTTGGAGGTGGGAAGATTTTAGAACCTCACCTTTCCTTGCCTCTCTACCCTCTGCTGCTTCAATCGCAAGATATTTCATTTCACTGATTTTATATTATAGTTTGGACTTCCATGTAGGATTTTGTTAAATGAAATATCAGCAAACAAGAAAGATTGGAAGAGCACTGCCTTAAACTCAGAGATGAATGTTGGGGGCTTCTGTTTCTTTGGCTAGATTTTATATAAAAAAGAGAATTTCTTCAAGATCCCTGTTTGGCTATACTTAAGGCTTGCTTCATATAGTTATGTAGATTTGAAAAGAATGTTTTTTTGTTTTGTTTTGTTTTGAGACAGAGTCTTGCTGTGTTACCCAGGCTGGAAAGTAGTGGCACTATGTTGGCTCACTGAGACCTCCACCTCCCAGTTTCAAGCAATTCTCCCTGCCTCAGCCTCCTGAGTAGCTGGGACTATAGGCACCTGCCACAATGCCTGGCCAATTTTTGTATTTTTTAGAGGAGAAGGGGTTTCGCCATGTTGGCCAGTCTGGTCTTGAACTCCTGACCTCGGGTGATTCGCCTACCTTGGCCTCCCAAAGTGCTGGGATTACAGACATGAGCCACTGTTCTCCAGTGCTTGGGTAGGCAGTTCTAAACTCACCAGTGCAAACAAAGTCTCCGGGAAGTTTACACAGCAACCAGGCAGAGCCCACAGCAGCTCAGCAAAGCCTCTACAGGCAGACTGTGACTAGACTCCCTTCTTGCTGGGCAGGGCATCTCTGAAAAAAGGTAGCAGCTTGTCAGGGACTTATAAATAAAGCCCCAACCTTTCTGAGACAGAGCACCTGGGAAAACGGGCAGTGTGGGTCCTGCTTCAGCAGACTTAAAATACCCCTGCCCAGCAGTACTGAAGGGACCAACGGAGCTCCCAGCACAGCACTTGAGCTCTGATAAGGGATAGACTGCCTTCTTAAGTGGGTCCCTGACCCTTGTTAATCCTGACTAATAGACATCTCATACAGGAGAGCTCTGACTGACATCTGGCAGGTACTCTTCTGGGATGAAACTACCAGAGGAAAGAACAGGCAGCAATCTTTGCTGTTCTGCAGCCCCCATGAGTGATTCCCAGGCAAGCAGGGTCTGGAGTGGACTTCCAGCAGACCTGCAGCAGAGGCCTATTAGAAGGAAAATTTAAAAACAGAAAGAAATAGCTTCAACATCAAGAGAAAGGACATCCACTCAGAGACCCCATCCAAAACTTACCAACTTCAAAGACCAAAGGTAGATACATCCTCAAAGATTAAAAGAAACCAACACAAAAAGGCTGAAATCACCAAAAACCAGAACCAGAACGCTTCTCCTCCTCCAAAGGATCACAACTCCTCACCAGCAAGGAAGCAAAACTACATAGAGAATGAATTTGACAAGTTGACAGAAGCAGGCTCCAGAAGGTGGGCAATAACAAACTTCTCTGAGCTAAAGGGGCATGTTCTAACCCAATGCAAGGAAACTAAAAAGCTTTAAAAAAGGTTAGACTAGATGCTAACTATAATAACCAGAACAGAGAAGAGCATAAAAAACTTGATGGGGCTGAAAAACACAGCACAAGAACTTTGTGCCGCATACACAAATTTCAATAGCCAAATTGATCAAGCGGAAGAAAAGATATCAGAGATTGAATATCAACTCCATGAAATAAAGCAAGGCAAGAAGGCAAGATTAGAGAAAAAAAGAGTGAAAATAAATGAACAAAGCCTCCAAGAAATATGGGATTATGTGAAAAGACCTAATCTACGTTTGATCAGTTTACCTGAATGTGATGGAGAGAATGAAACCAAGTTGGAAAACACTCTTCACAGTATTATCCAGGATAACTTCCCCAACCAAGCAAGTCAGGCCAACATTTAAATTCAGGAAATACAGAGAACACTGCAAAGATATTCCTCAAGAAGAGCAACCCCAAGGCACATATCATCAGACTCACCAGGGTTGAAATGAAGAAAAAAATACTAAGGGCACCCACAGAGAAAGAGCAGGTTACCCACAAAGGGAAACCCATCAGACTCACAACAGATCTCTCAGCAGAAACCCTACATGCCAGAAGAGATGGGGGCCAATATTCAACATCCTTAAGGAAAAGAAATTTCAATCCAGAATTCCATATCCAGCCAAACTAAGCTTCAAACGTGAAGGAGAAATAAAATCCTTTACAGACAAATAACTGCTGAGACATTTCATCACCATCAGGCCTGCCTTACAAGAGCTCCTGAAGGAAGCACTAAACATGGAAAGGAACAACCAGTACCAGTCACTCCAAAAACCTACCAAATTGTAAAGACCATTGACACTATGAAGAAACTGCATCAACTACTGGGCAAAACGACCAGATGGCATCAAAATGGCAGGATCAAATTCACACATAGCAATATTAGCCTTAAATGTAAATGGGCTAAATGCCTCAATTAAAAGGCACAGACTGGCAAATTGGATAAAGAGTCAAGACCCATCATTGTGCTGTATTCAGGAGACCCATCTCATGTGCAAAGACACACATAGGCACAAAATAAAGATATGGAGGAAGATTTACCAAACAAATGGAGAGCAAAAAAAAAAGCAGGGGTAGCAATCCTAGTTTCTGATACAATAGACTTTAAACCAACAAAGATCAAAAGAGACAAAGAAGGGCATTACATAATGGTAAAGGGATCAATGCAACAAGAAGAACTAACTATCCAAAATATGTATGCACCCAATACAGGAGCACCCAGATACATAAAACAAGTTCTCAATTACCTACAAAGAGACTTAGACTCCCACACAATAATAGTGGGAGACTTTAACACTCCACTGTCAATATTAGACAGATGAATAAGACAGAAAATTAACAAGGAAATCAAGGACTTGAACTCAAATCTGCACCAAGTGGACCTAATAGACATCTACAGAACTTTTCACCCCCAAATCCAGAGAATATACATTCTTCCCAGAAACACATGGCACTTACTCTAAAATTGACCACGTAATTGGAAGTAAATCACTCCACAGCAAATACCAAAGAATGAAAATCATAGTAAACAATCTCTGAGACCACAGTGCGATCAAATTAGAACTCAGGATTAAGAAACTCACTCAAAATCACACAGCTACATGGAAACTGAACAACCTGCTCCTGAATGACTACTGGGTAAATAACAAAATTAAGGCAGAAATACAGATGTTCTTTGAAATCATTGAGAACAAAGACACAACATACCAGAATCTGTGGGACACATTTAAAGCAGTGTCTAGAGGGAAATTTATAGCACTAAATGCCCACATGAGAAGTGAGAAAAGGTCTAAAATCAACGCCTTAATGTCACAATTAAAAGAACTAGAGGAGCAAGATCAAACAAACTCAAAAACTAGCAGAAGACAAGAAATAACTAAGATCAGAGGAAAATTGAAGGAGAGAGAGACACAAAAAACCCTTCAAAAAATCAATAAATGCAGGAACTGATTTTGGAAAAGTTCAACAAAATAGGACACTAGACAGACTAATAAAAAAGAAGAGAGAGAAGAATCAAATAGATGCAATGAAAAATGATAAAGGGAATATCACCACTGATTCCACAGAAATACAAACTACCATCAGAGATTACTTTAAACACCTCTATGCATATAAACCAGTTAAGCAAGAAGAAATGGATAAATTACTGGACATTTACACCCTCCCAAGACTAAACCAGGGAGAAGTTGAATTCCTGAATAGACCAATAACAAGATCTGAAGTTGAGGCAGCAATTAATAGCCTACCAACCAAAAGAAAGTCCAAGACCAGACCGATTCACAGCCAAATTCTAGCAGAGGTACAAAGAGGAGCTGGTACCATTCCTTCTGAAACCATTTCAAACAATACAAAAAGAGGGAATCCTCTCTAACTCATTTTATGAGACCAACATCATCCTGATACCAAAACCTGGCAGAGACACAACTAAAAGAGAAAATTTCTGTGATGAACACTGATGCAAAAATCTTCAGTAAAATACTGGCATATCGAATCCAACAGCACATCAAAAAGCTTATCCATCATGATCAAGTCAGCTTCATCCCTGGGATGCAAGGCTGGTTCAACATATGCAAATCTATAAACATAATCTATCACATAAACAGAACCAAAGACAAAAACCACATGATTATCCCAATAGATGCAGAGAAGGCCTTTGATGAAATTCAAGAATGCTTTATGCAAAAAACTCTAGATAAACTAGGCATTGATGGAATGTATCACAAAATAATGAAAGGTATTTATGACAAACTCACAGCCAATATCATACTGAATGGACAAAAACTGCAAGCATTTCCTTTGAAACCCAGCACAAGACAAGGATGCTGTGTGTCACTACTCCTGTTCAACATAATATTGGAAGTTCTGACCAGAGCAATCAGGCAAGAAAAAGAAATAAAGTGTATTCAATTAGGAAAAGAGGAAGTCAAATTGTCTCTATTTGCAGATGACATGATTGTATATTTAGAAGACTCCATTGTCTCAGCCCAAAATCTCCTTAAGCTGATAAGCAACTTCAGCAAAGTCTCAGGAAACAAAATCAATGTGCAAAAACCACAAGCATTCCTATACACCAATAACAAACAAAAGAGCCAAATCATGAGGGAACTCCCATTCACAATTGCTGCAAAGAGAATAAAATACCTAGGAATACAATTAATAAGGGATGTGAAGGACCTCTTCAAGGAAAACTACAAACCACTGCTCAAGGAAATAAGAGAGGACACAAACAGATGGAAAAACATTCCATGCTCATGGTTAGGAAGAATCAATATTGTGAAAATGGCCATACTGCCCCAAGTAATTTGTAAATTCAATGGTATCCTCATCAAGCTACCATTGACTTTCTTCACAGAACTGGAAAAAACACCTTAAACTTCATATGGAACCAAAAGAGAGCCTGCATAACCAAGGCAATCCTAAGCAAAAAGAACAAAGCTGGAGGCATCACACTACCTGACTTCAAACTATACTACAAAGCTACAGTAATCAAAACAGCATGGTCCTGGTACCAAAACAGAGATATACACGAATGGAACAGAACAAAGGCCTTGGAATTAACATCACACATCTACAACCATCTGATCTTTGACAAACCTAACAAAAACAAGCAATAGGGAAAGGATTCTCTATTTAATAAATGGTGTTGAGAAAACTGGCTGGCCACAAGCAGAAAGCTGAAACTGGATTCCTTCCTTACACCTTGCACAAAAATTAACTCCAGGTGGATTAAAGATTTTAAGATAGACCTACCACAATAAAAACCCAAGATGAAAACCTAGGCAATACCATTCAGGACATAGGCATGGGCAAGGACTTCATGACTAAAACACCAAAAGAATGGCAACAAAAGCCAAAATAGACAAATGAGATGTAATTAAACTTAAGAGTTTCTGCACAGCAAAAGAAACTATCATTAGAGTGAACCTCCAACCACAGAATGGGAAAAAATTTTCTCAATCTACCCATCTGATAAAGGGCTAATAACCAGAATCTACAAACAACTTAAACAAATTTACAAGAAACAAACACACAACCCCATCAAAAAGCAAGCAAAGGCTATAAACAGACACTTCTCAAAAGAAGACATTTATGCAGCCCACAAACCTATGGAAAAAAAAAGCTCTTCATCACTGGTCATTAGAGAATCACAAATCAAAACCACATTGAGATACCACCTCACTCCAGTTAGAATGGTGATCATTAAAAGATCAAGAGACAACAGATGCTGGAGAGAATGTGGAGAAATAGGAACACTTTTACACTGTTGGTGGGAGGGTAAATTAGTTCAACCACTGTGGAAGACAGTGTGGTGATTTCTCAAGGATCTAGAAATAGAAATACCATTTGACCCAGCAATCCCATTACTGGGTATATACCCAAAGGATTATAAATAATTCTATTCAAAAGACACATGCACACATATGTTCATTGCAGCACTGTTTACAATAGCAAAGACCTGGAACCAACCCAAATACCCATTGATGATAGACTGGACAAGGAAAATGTGGCACATTTACAGCATGGAATACTTTGCAGCCTTAAAAAAGGATGAGTTCATGTCCTTTTCAGGGACATGGATGAAGCTGGAAACCATCATTCTCAGCAAACTGACACAAGAACAGAAAACCAATCACCATATGTTCTCACTCATAAGTGGGTGTTGAACAATGAGAACACATGGACACAGGGAGGGGAACATCACATACTGGGAC
>CAUYQU010083561.1:0-12505 GCA_963574635.1 Cheracebus regulus
ACCCTAGAGTTTCCTCTTAAGCAAATATATTAGTCTGTTTTCATGCTGCTGATAAAGACATACCTGAGACTGGGAAGATAAAGAGGTTTAATTGGTCTTACAGTTCCACATGGCTGGGGCGGCCTCAGAATCCGGGCCGGAGGTGAAAGGCACTGCTTACATGGGGGCCGCCCGCGACCAGGCGGACGGACCAAAAGCAGAAACCCCTGATAAACCCATCAGATCTTGTGAGACATATTCACTATCATGAGAATAGTACCGAAAAGACCGGCCCCCATGATTCAATTACTACCCACTGGGTCCCTCCCATGACACATGGGAACTATGGGAGCTACAATTCTAAATGAGATTTGGGTGGGGACACAGCCAACCCATATCACTTGCTGCAAGTTTGGCTGTGTCCCCACCCAAATCACTTGCTCATATGGTTTGGCTGTGTCCCCACCCAAATCTCAACTTGAATTGTAGCTCTCAGAATTCTCATGTGTTGTGGGAAGGACCTGGGGGGAGGTGATTGAATCATGGGGGCAGGTTTTTCCCATGCTGCCCATGAGCTGTGATAGTTTTATAAGGAGGAGTTCCCCGGCACACACCCTCTTGCCTGCAGCCATGTAAAGGTCCTCTTCCTTTGTTCTTTGTCATGATTATGAGGCCTCCCCAGCCATGTGGAACTGTGAGTCCGTTAAATCTTTTTCCTTTATATATTACCCAGTCTCAGGTATGTTGTTATTAGCAGCATAAAAGGGAATACAGCAAGGTTTAGGTTCTTAAAATAGCATTTTAGGTGCAAATTACATACTTTCAAAATTACCCTTTACAAGATCTTTAATATCAATAAACTTAGGCCAGTTTTTCTCCAGTATTGGAACATAACACTGTTTCTCTGGTTGAGCAACAGATGAAGAATTGTATTTGACTTGTATATATGGGTTATGTTGTTAAAAAAAAAAAAAAAAGCCCTGAACTGTGTTTTTAAAAACTATCAGTACTCTCATTTCCATGAAATGATCACACAAATAAGAACCATGTGGAAATGGGGACCACCAAGTGAGGAAACAGATGTACCCCTCATTCTCATATTCTATATGAGCTAAAAAAATTAATAATGAACTAATTACGAATAGTTTTGCAATCCGTATTTCATTGGCTCCTGCCTTTGCCTGCTGATACAGAACTTCAGCTCCTTGCAAAATGCCCTGCCCATAATTTCCAAGAGCCCCTACACAGTGTTTCACATGGGCTCAAGAATGAGGCATATTTGCGGCCATGTGGATATCTGCTGCTGAGTTTTCTTCAACACTTCTGGTACTCATCAGTGAGCCAGCCCCATTAAGCCAGGTCATTACCACATGCTGATGGACATCTTCATGATCTCCATTGTGGCCCTCAGATAATCAAAATGCTTCTTTTTTTCTGTATTCTCTGATACTGCAAAATTGTGCCATCATTTTCTGCACAAGTGGGGACAAGCCCCAACCTCTCATCTTTGAATTCTATTGTGTGGTATAATAACAATTTTAGCGCACTCCAATTTCTGCTCTTGGTACTTTCCTAGAGGACTCCACGAGGCTGTATTAAAATATGAATCTTCAAGATAGGTGAGGTGTTGTTTCCTCAATCCAAGGGTTAACAGCTGGCATGGCATGGGCATTGGCCATTGGGAACACCGGCTGGTGCACTGTAGCTGTGCAAATTGACTGAAAAGCAGCCTGGCCAACCCCCACCTCTCTGTCATCCACACTTCTTGGCAGTCTTTCCGACAAAACCCTTATGTAAATCACCTCTTGGCAGCCTGAACCTACCAATTTGCCAGATACGCCACGACATGTTTGAAGCCTGGTGGTGAACGGAGACTTGCCCTAAGCTGTGATTCTCTGTTATATTTGAATGCATCTAATTAAGAAATTTTGATACTCAAATTATATTGTAGAACCAATAATAGGAAAAAAATTAATGTAAGAAAAAATTCAGAAAACCAACAAATTAATAAGACAACTTTTTTGGGGGAGTATTTTCTCAGAGTGCTTGTCCATATGCAGATATTTTATAAAATTGTAATTTTGATGGTTATAATTGTTTCGCTTTTTAAATTACAATCACACTACTCATTTTGCCAACATTTACTGAGTTCCCACAATGTGCACAGCATTGACTGAGATCAAGAGAAATGCCTTACACCTCCATGTAATTCCATTTATACTGGAAGAAAGTTAGATAACGAAGGCAAAGCTTGTGCGTGTCCTCATTTGACAACTGCCTGTTGATGAATGTTTTTTTCCACTAGATGGTTTCTCTGGTGCTTAGAAGTACTTCAGTTTAACTCCTCTCATGCCAGATTAAAAGCTTCATCTCCATAGAATAGTTTGCCTACTCAGAGTTCAGCTGACATGGCTGTATAAGAAATTTGTTTTTAATTCTCAAAGGGTCCAAGACCCTTTGGCCTTGGTAATATTTTTAAAATGCAGTTGAATAAACCAGTTAGGTTTTAAGACATATATAGCAGTTTTCTCAACTGGTTGCAAGCAAATGTTTTCCACATATGTGACACAATTCTGGGCACACGGTAGACAGCAAGCACTTCCTGGTGGAATTAGGATATTCAATATCGTGTCTTTTCATGTGTTGTCCAATGCAGACCAGCAAAACTTACGAAATTCTATACAATCACATTTAAAGTGCTTAGGGATAAAAAGTAGAATAATTAGAACACTTTTGATAAGAAGACTAAAAATGAAAACTCTATTCAAATTGTCAAGAAGTGGTTAGAGAAAGTAGAAGTGTACAGATAGCAGGTTGGACTCAACTGTCTTGGACATGTTGAGTTCTCAAAAAGAAAGAAACCAGACTGGGTATGGTGACTCATACCTGTAATCCCATCACTTTGGGGGGGGGCCAAGTTGGGAGGATAGCTTGAGACCAGGAGTTCAAGATCAGTCTGGAAAACATAGGGAGAACCCTGTCTTAAAAAAAAAAATTAGCCAGGTCAGGGTATGTGCCTGTAAGTCCCAGCTACTTGAGAGACTGAGGCAAGAAGACTGCTTGAGCCCTGGAGGTAGGCTGCAGTGAGCCATGATCACACCTCAGCACTCCAGCTTGGGTGACAGAGAAACAAACTGTCTAAACAACAACAACAACGACAACAACAACAACACCACCAACAATAACAAAAACAAACATACAAGCCAAAAAAAAACCACCAAAAAACAATCAGAATTGATATTTTCCTAAGAATCTTAACTGGTCCTAAAAGAGTAGCAAGATTTAGTTAGGGGAATAATGGTTCCTAACTAATAAAAATTATTACTTTTATCTTCAAGTATTGAACACTACTAGTGCATACACCACATACATTGTAAAAATAAAGAACAGGCAGCAGCCTGAGCAACATGGCAAGACCCTGTCTCTACAAAGTAATTTTTAAAATTAGCTGGGTGGGGTGGCATGCACTTGTAGCCCCAGCTACTGGGCGGGGAAGGGGGTAGTGGCGGGGGCATGGCTGAGGCAGGAGGGTGGACCTGAACCCAGGAGTTTGAGGTTGTAGTGAGCTATGATCGCACCATTGCACTCCAGCCTGGGCAGCAGAGTGCTGCCCTAAAAATAAAAATAAAAAATAAAGCCACAGAGATAGTAAAACATTAATGGTTTTATAAAACTGAGCTGTAAACTCTCATAAGAATCCTTTCTAGCTTCATATCTGGCACTTCATGCTATTATCTGATCTAAATGTTACAGAGAAACACAGGCTTTGTACATTCTCTCCCATTTCAAGATTCCATCCTACAGGGCACAGGAATGAAGCATCTTGATACAATTCAAATAAAACTTTGGCCTGATTAAGGGAGACCAGCCCTCTCTGCATTCTGAAATTCCTTCTTAGATGATCCATAGGAGGTCTTAATTTTTTTTCCACTTCCCCATACCCCCTGCCAAGGATATTCAATATCTAAGAAACCAAATACCAGTTTTCTTGTAGCTTTCACATTTCCCATCAACACGGCATAGATTAAAGACCTAAAGACTTCTGTTCCATTCTGAGAGATGTGAGTCCCACTTCCATGTTAAGGAAATCTGACTATTTCTGATTTACAGCTACTGAGGGCCTAAAATATTTGTTCTGAGAATTTCTCAGGCCTATATTTGTTGCATTTTAATGCACATAAAACAAAGCTGAATTCCTAGAATTTGTTGTAAAGAAGTATACTTAAAGTATTCAATCAACACATACTGTTTTCAATTCCTTTATTCAATTCAATGTGAAAATATTTACACTCGTATAAAAAAGCTCTTTTCAAAAAATGTGAATGGAAATGAGGTAAAATAAATAAAATTAAAGTAGTTCAAAATAATCAGTAATAATATGGTAAACCACATGATTATGCCCTTAGAAGCAAAAATGTGACAAATGTGAAACTAAAAAGATTTGTCAGAGGCATGTGAATCAGAGCAACTCCATCTTAAACAGGAGCTAGGTAAAACAAAGCAGAAACCTACTGGTCTGCATTCCCAGACAGTTAAGGCAGGATGAGATAGGAGGTCAGCACAAAATACAGATCATAAAGACTTTGCTGATAAAACAGGTTGCAGTAAAGGAGCTGGCCAAAACCCATCAAAATCAAAATGGCGACAAGGGTGACCTTTGGTCGTCCTCACTGCTACACTCCCACCAGCGCCAAGACAGTTTACAAATGCACCATGACAGTTTAGACCCTATAGGGTCTAAAAAGGGGAGGCACGAATAATCCACTCCTTCCATAAAAATGGGCAACCAGCAGCCCTTGGGGCTGCTCTATGTAGTTGCCATTCTTTTATTCCTTTACTTTCTTAATGAACTTGCTTTCACTTTGCACTGCAGAGTCACCCTGAATTCTTCCTTGTGCAAGATCCAAGAACCTACTCCTGGGATCTGGATCATTACCCTGTTTCTGTAACAGATTCATCAAGTGTTTTTCTTTTATTTTATATAGTATACTCCTTTAAGATATCAAAATTAGAGTATTTATAAAATTTGTCAAACGCTTGATATGCAATTTTTAATACAACCAGTCTACTTCACAGGACAGTGTTTCAAACACTCTCCCTCTTCTTTGTGGGTAGTCATTCATTAGTTTCCCATTTGGGCACACCTCACACTGGTTATAAGAGACATGACCAACTGTGACATGTCTGGTTACTCTGGGCATATTTTCAGCAACAGGAAAAACCACAGTGTATGTTACTTCAGAGGCTTTCCTATAATGGTAATATCTTACATCTGCTAAAATACTCTCCACTATCTATAGGACAAAACCCAGGTTATTTTTCCCCCTGTAACATTGAAAGCTCCCTCAAACCTCTCCCAAACTACCTTTCAACCTTATCTTCCATTAGTCTTCTCTATCAGCTTTTTGTTCCAGCCAAACTGGTTTTCCCAAAGTCAGATGCATATAGTCACATGCACATAGTCACACTGCCCTTAATTGCTCTTACAGCTCCACTCACATGCAGGTTTACTAAAGAGAGGGTTTATCTGATGGGCTGAAATTGAAGTGATGGCAAGTAATTTACTTCCCCTCTCTTTTCTTCATCTTCAAATCCTACTACTCATCCTTTAAGATCACTTTAGATTGATGTATCCTCTACTCACCTATTATAATTAGAAATGCACAGGCAATTTATTTAAGCTTTGTAGTAAAAACCGTATTAACAAATTATGGACCAGGCATGGTGGCTCATGCCAGTAATCCTAGCATTTTGAGAAGTCATGGCAGGCAGATTTTGAGCCCCAAAGTTCGAGACCAGGCTGGACAACATGGGGAAAGCCCATTCATACAAAAGATACAAAGATTAGCTGGGTGTGGTGGCACATCCCTGTAGTCTCAGCTACTTGGGGAGTTGAGGCAGGAGGACCCTTGAACCTGGGAGGTCGAGGCTGGAGGACAAGGTGAGACCCTATCTCAAAAAAATAAATAAAAGCCAAATTATGTTCTGCCTCACAAGTTTTTTTAATAAATCCAAATTGAGATTTGTATAATTTATTAAACTTTTCATGTAGTTGCTTCCCTAGAGGGTAAACTCCCAAAGGATACTGAGCCTCTCATGCACTTTATATCAGATGCCTAAGGTGTCTCGAATACAGTACTTACTCACTATTGTCTAGTTTTATTATTTTAACTCGTGAGGCAAATGATTATCATTAAAAGCTCTGGTTAGAAAGCTTTGCTGAGAAATTTGAAGTTTTTGTTAAGAACTCCATTGTAATTAGAGGCTTCTGAGGTACATGTGAATCATAGTGAAGAAATAATATGTTGTTTTTGAGGCCAAGTCCCCTTAATATCAAATACAGAAGTGGGGTGCAGTGGTTTTACACCTGAAATCCAAGCTACTTAGGAGGTTGAGGTGGGAGGACTGCTTGAGCCCAGGAGTTCAAGGCTGTAATGAGCTATGACTGTGCTACTACACTCCATCCTGGACAACAGCAAGATTAAAAAATAAATAAAATTAAACAAACAGAAATTTATTATTAAAATACTAACAAAGACATTTATTTTGATTTATAATTAAATACATTATTGACAAGTTATTCTAATTTTCGTCTTCCTTTCCAATCTTGATTCAAATGTATTTATATTTTACAGATTGGAAATATGGTACATATACAACCTTAAGTTCTATATTTTTCAATTAGTATTGTTTCCTCAACATATTTATGAGTTACTTTTGGTAGTTGTATTTATTTTTACTGGCTGCCTAATATGGAGTTAATATAGCATAATTTACTTTACTCCTCTATTATCCTGTGGTATTTTCCTTTATTTTCTCTTGGCCCACATCTTAGACATTACATAATTTCAAACTATCTCAAGGTCTCCAAATGCCTTGTTAAAACATATCAGTCATTGCATAACCTTTTCTCTGACTGGAATGTTTTTCCCTTCCTTACCCAACTGGACAACTATTCTTTGTCTAAACGAGTGGTCCATAAACTTTTTTTTTTTTGAGACAGAGTTTTGCTCTTGTTGCCCCTGCTGGAGTGCAATGGCGCAATCTTGGCTCACTCCAACTTCCACCTCCCGGGTTCAAGTGTTTCTCCTGCCTCAGCCTCCCAGGTAGCTTGGATTATAGACGCCCACCACCACACCCAGCTAATTTTTGTATTTTTAGTAAAGACAGGGTTTCACCATGTTGGCTGGGCTCGAACTCCTGACCTCAGGTGATCCTCCACCTCGGCCTCCCAAAGTGCTGGGATTAGAGGCATGAGCCACTGTGTCCAGCTGGTCCATAAACTTTTGATCTTGAGCTAACATGATACGCACATTATAAGATACACACAGAAATAAAGAAAGGCTCGGGGTTGCAGCATAAAACTGCCAAGAAAGGGCTCTAAAAAAAAAAAAAAGAAAAAAGAAATAAAGAAAGGATTAAAGGTGCCGTATTTTAAAAATAAATTTTAATTATTTAGTTCCCAAACCATTTTGTTTTCACCCTCCAACTGCTATCGGCCCCCTAACAATTATTAACATTTTCCGCAGTGCGTTAGTCTTTGTTTTGATAATTGTGAAAATTTCATACTAGCATAGCTATATCCCAATCATACTTTAACTTAGAGTAGGCTTTGACTTTAACAATAGCGGACAGTAACTTCACGTTTCAAAAATTCTTGAGAATTCAAAATTTTCAGGCCCTTTTCTTGTCAAATTTAATAAGTACATTATTGTTTTTATCTAGTGATGTGACTGATGAAGAGCTCCTACTAAGTGCAGGAGAATATCAGCTTTGCCATTTTGTTTACTCTTGAAACATTAGTAAAATCTGTTATCTACACTTTATTTGTAGAAAACATTTTCAATAATCTATGGAAATCAATTTAGTTAAAAACCAAAAAACATAATTTGGAAATCCACTTAATTAAGTACAAGTAAAGTGCTATACATTGCTAAAAATTTAAAAGAGCAGGAGGGCACCTGAAATTCACAGCCCCTTTGAGGCTATGGATTCAACCCCTTCCCTTAGGACATTTGTACTGTGGATCGCATAACCCCTCTTCCTTCATTGTAGGGATGGAGGGTGCCAGTGACTATGAATACCATTGGTAAGGTTTTTTGTTTTTTTTTGTTTGTTTGTTTTTGTTTTTTTTTTTACTTTTTAAGATAAAAATAAATTCTAATAGTTCTAGCACGCCAAAAGATCACCCTATCTATCTTGTAGGTGCATATGCTGCACTCTGGAGACCACTAGTTAAAGACAACTTGGAAACAATCTCTGGGACACTTCCCTTCCTCTGTTAGCTCTAAAACTGCTCAGCTGACCTTATGGTATTATTTGTTTAGGTGTCTCCTCCACTGTAAGGGAGCTCTTTCAAGGCTGGGGCAAGATAGCAGTCATCTCTGGATGGCTTTTATTCTTCTTCATACTCGTGTACTCCTTGGGCCTACCACAGTATTCTACAAAGGTGACAGGAGCTGGATAAATGCTCACTAAACGGACTTGAGTGAAGTTCAATTTGTTTCTTTTGAATGACTAAGGAGAAATTCCTAGGGCTAGGGCACAATAGGTAAGCTACAGGTTTGTATGAATGAACTTTATTATCATTCTGGCTGTATGAATTTGGGCAAGTTAGTTCTCTTGTTCCTCCATCTTCTCATCAGTAAAACAGAGGTAATAACAATGTTGCACTTACCATATAAGGAGTTCTGATCCTTATATGCCCCAAACACCAAGCACAGTATCTGGGATGAGTTAACTTTTATTATTGACCAAAGAGCATATACATATTTTTTTTTTTTTTGAGACAGTCTTGCTGTCACCCAGGCTGGATGTGGCATGATCTTGGCTCATTGCAACCTCTGCCTCCCGGGTTCAAGCAATTCTCCTGTTTCAGCCTACCAAGTAGCTGGGACTACAGATGCCCCCCAGCATGCCTGGCTAATTTTTGTATTTTTAACAGAGACAGGGTTTCACCATATTGGTCAGGCTGGTCTCAAACTCCTGACCTCAGGTGATCTGCCTTCCTTGGCCTCGCAAAGTGCTGGGATTACAGGTGTGAACCACCATGCCCGGCCCAAAGAGCATAATTTTTAAGATGGCTCTCGATAATATTACCAAATTAAGTTCCTGCTGATGATTTCTAGTACAGTCAACAGGTCACTTTACACGCTGACTTTGATATAAACTGATTCCTTCCCATAGTGTACTGTCAGTCACAGCCAATCTCTTTTTGGCATTAAAGGCTGCCTATGAAGGGGTAAATTTCTGCTGCTGCTTCAGAGCTTCGAAAAGTGTTCTGATTTTCTAGTTTTTTTTGCTCAGCTCTGAAACTGCCTCCTCAAATCCTTCTGAAAGTGCCCATTTAGCTGCTGCTACTTACTTTTCTGTTAGATTACTTTCCTGTGGAATATACATAAAAGTCATTGACAAAAGGTAGGGTAAAGACAATTATTATACAGCATAAAGACAATAAAGATCCAAAGCTAAAATTTCTAGACACTTATGTGTGCACATACAAATATATATATAATTTTAAAGAAATGAGTTCAACAACATTAATGCTTTTTTTTTTTTAAAGAGACAGGGTCTTACTCTGTTACCCAGTCTGGTGTGCAGTGGTGTGCTCATACGTTAGTGTAACTTCTAACTCCTGACCTCAAGTGATCCTCCCACCTTGGCCTCACAAAATATCTGGATTACAGGTGTGAACCACCATGCCAGGCCAGTACTATAGAAGGCCAAGTGATCTAGTATAAAGAGGTTGTACTCAAAGACTCTGGTGTAAATCTCATCTCAACTCTGTCATCTACTAATCAGGTAACCTAGAGCAATATACTTATCTGAAGACTCATTTTTTTCTCTTCATTTATTAAAAAAAGGGCTAACGATGCCTATCTCTTGGGATTTTGAGGGAAGATTGAACAGGTACTCCATAAACATAAGCTTATTTTCCCTTCCTGTTAATTTTTTTTTTTTTTGAGATTGGATCTTGCTCTATTGCCCAGGCTGGAGTGCAGTGGCACAATCTCCACTCACTGCAACCTCCACTTCCCAGGTTCAAGTGATTCACTTGCCTCAGCCTCCTGAGTAGCTGGGACCACAGGCATGTGCCACCATGCCCAGCTAATTTTTGTATTTTTAGTAGAGATGGGGTTTCACCATGTTGGCCAAGCTGGTCTCGAACTCCTGACCTCAAGTTATCTGCACATCTTGGCCTCCCAAAGTGCTAGGATTATAGGAGTGAGATTACAGGAGCCACAGTGCCTGGCCCTTTCCTCTTACTCTTCTCTTTGACTGTCATATTGGAGGGCTTTCCTAAGCCTCATTACTAAACAACTTTTCCATTTCATCATATCTGACTGCAAGTATCTGGAGCACAGAGACCATATCATAACATTTTAAGGATCAGTACCCAATAAGATTTAAGTTTTTAGGTATTTTTCTCTTTTTACAGGGTCTACTCCCATTGCCCAGCTTGGAGTGTAGTGGCACAATCTTGGCTCACTGTACCCTTGACTTCCTGAGCTCAAGTGATCCTCCCAACTCAGCCTGCTGAGTAGCTGGGACTACAAGCATGTGCCACCATGCCTGCCTAACTTCTGGGCTCAAGCAATTTGCCCACCTTGGCCCCCCAAAGCGCTGGGATTATAGGCATGAACCACCAAGCCCAGCCCATTTAGTATATGTTAAGTTTAATATATATGTATGGCTGGGTGCAGTGCCTCACACCTGTAATCCCAGCACTTTGGGAGGTTGAAACAGGTGGATCACTTGAGGCCAGGAATTCGAATTCAGACTGGCCAACATGGTGAAACTCTATGTGTACTAAAAATACAAAAATTAGCCAGGTGTGGTGGTACACACCTGTAATCTCAGCTACTCAGGAGGCCAAGGCAGGAGAATCACTTGAACCTGGGAGGTAGAGGTTGCAGTGAGCTGAGATCATGCCACTGCACTCCAGCCTGGGCAACAGGGTGAGAAATATATGAAATATATATAATATATATAATAAATAATTTATATATTTATTTATAATATATAAATTATAAATATCATATATTATATATATTTATAATTATAAATATAATATATATAATATATAAATATTATATATAATATATATGAGAAATATATATGTATATATAATATATATTTTTGAGACAGTCTCACTCTGTCACCCAGGACAGAAAGTACTTGGAAGAGTTTTGCCTTGGACTTGTTTGGAATACTTCACTCCGGGTTCATCTAAATAAACTGCATCTCATATTTTATGTGCTACTTTATTATCATTTTTCATAGAGGTGGGATCTCACTATATTGAGCAGGCTGGTCTTGAACTCCTGGCCTCAAGTGATCCTCCCATTTTAGCCTCCCAAAGTGGTAGGATTACAAGCATGAGTCACTGTGTCCAGCCTCTACTTCATTATTAAACCTACCTATAGTTTTTCTAGTTTCAGTTAAACATGCAGCTAAGCGATTTTAAGTAAATCACTCAATCACTCTAATGCAGTATCCTCATTTGTAAAAACAGATTTTTTTTTTCCCCTTCTTACTTTACTGGATTGTTGTGAGGACCAAATGATATAATGCACGTTGAAGTGCTTCATAATCTGCAAAGTGCTGTACAAATCCTTATAAGCCATTGTATACTTTTTTTTTCTTTTTGAGATGGAGTCTGGCTCTGTTGCCCAGGCTGGACTGCAGTGGTGTGATCTTGGCTTACTGCAACCTCTGCCTCTGGGGTTCAAGCGATTCTCCTGTCTCAGCCTCCTGAGTAGCTGGGACTACAGGCATGTACCACCATACTGGGCTAATTTTTTGTATTTTTAGTAGAGATGTGTTTCACCATGTTAGCCAGGATGGTCTCAATCTCCTTACTTCATGATCCACTGACCTCAGACTCCCAAAGTGTTGGGATTACAGGTGTGAGCTACCATGCTCGGCTTTTTTTTTTTTTTTTGAGACAGAGTTTCACTCTTGTTGCCCAGGTGCAATGGCACAATCTCAGCTCACAGCAACCTCTGCCTCCTGGGTTCAAGTGATTCTCCTGCTTCAGCCACAGGAGTAGCTGGGATTACAGGCAAGTGCTGCCACGCCCAGCTAATTTTGTATTTTTTATTTTAGTAGAGGTGGGGTTTCTCCATGTTGGTCAGTCTGGTCTTGAACTCTGGACCTCAGGAGATCTGCCTGCCTAGGCCTCCCAAAGTGTTGGGATTACAGGTGTGAGCCACTGTGCCCGGCTGTGCACTTTCATTCTTTTTTTTTTTTTTTTTTTTTTTTTGAGAAAGAAAGTAGAATAAAGAGAAAAAAGAAAGAAAGAGAAGGAGGGAGAGAGAACGAGAATCTTGCTCTATTGCTCAGGATTTCATTTAAATCTGTGAAATGCTTATGCAATGACTAAAAAGTGATTTATTTCCTATTATGTGATCACTTTTAGAATAGGTATGATATAATATTGAAATAAATATATGTTTTGTGGATATGGGGTGGTAGGTTCTGTAAATATTTATTAAATTTGCTTGTTCCAGGTCTGAGTTCAAAT
>CAUYQU010083563.1:0-42020 GCA_963574635.1 Cheracebus regulus
TTCTCTCTTTTTCTAAAATCTCTTCCTCTTTCATTTTTTCTTTCTTTTGCTGTTTCTTTCTTTCTCCTTTTCTCTCTTTTTCTAAAATCTCTTCCTCTTCCTTTCTCTCATTCTTTTTATTCTAAAAAAAAAAAAAAGAAATATTGGGTCACAATCTAATGTATCATAGGTGCTACATCAATGATGTAATGATGAAGAGATCTCAGGTTATCATGGTTATATGGCAAGGTTTCATTAAAATAGTGTTTATTCTTTACATTTGTTTGAGGATAGAGAACACATTCCTTGACGCTGCCTTTATTTTCTTATGGCACGTTAATCCTGAATTGATTACTAATGAAATATTTCCATGTTGCTCTCATCATGACCACCAAGGGCCTGACAGACGAATCACACAGGCTTCTTTCGGTCTTTATCAAAAATGATGATCATCATGATGATGATGGTGATAGCAACTATAAATTATTTTCCCCTTTCTGAGGGATTCATTTAATCCCCCCACCATAATCTCATTTACCAAAAAAAAACCACGTTAGTGGAATGTATGTAACTAAAACAATCTAATAAATAAAAGGCAAATCTAGGTTTCAAAACCTTTGTCAGACTTCAAACTCCACCTCCTCACCCACAGCATTACATGCCTGTGGAAATTGCATGTACTGAACCATCAGGTATTTTCTAGAAAGCCCTACACTTTACTTATAATACTGATGCTTCTTTGTGGTCTCCTACAATTCTCAAATTGATTACAAATTATCCGATATTTTCACCAATTTATGCCTCACCTACAAATGTGTAGATGTGTTCACAAAATGACAAGAAAATATCTTGACTATTTTATATAGTTGGCAAAATAAAATTAACCTTTAAGTAGTTATTTTGAGAGTCTGAAATGTGATGAACAAAATAAATAATTCTAATAATTACTGGTATAAAATAACCACCCAGGTGGCTCATATACATTGCTCAGTTAATTCTCACCATAAGTTCACAAGGTTCGTGGGAAATACGATCTGTGAGATTTACAGCCTCTGGACCAGAGAGTGAGTTTCTTACAATTATTTCAGTGACTCCTGTAGAAAACAGAGCTAGTGGCTCTTGTGGGTTGAAAAGAGAGAATATTTATGCTTCCAATGTACATGACTATAGAAAATGATTGGGAAACTAGAAAATGACATATACTGATGAGTGAAATGTGAAGGACAGAGCAGAGCGGAGCGGAGCAGGTGATGAGTGCCATCAGCAGAGATCAGGACATGGAGAACTTCAATCACCAGGACAGCAGTGACACTGAGCGCGCGATCACTGCCAATAGCGCACAAAGCTCCCTTCGCTGCTCCACACAGCCGGCAGAGGACGCCAGACCAGGGGCAAGGGACCCACCAGCGACCCTGACTCGCGGGCGCCGCTTCCGCAAGGAGACCAGCGCTCGGTGTCCGCAGAGTCGAGGCCGGGAGGCGTTGGGCGTAGGGTCCGCGGGCCGCGTCAGCAGCAAGTAATCGCCGCCTTCACCGCTCTGACTACAGAAAGCGAGCTCTACTGCCGCCTCCCCCGAGATATTTTTCTTATGGAACATTTTAGCGAGACCGTTTTACCAATGTGCCAGTGTATTGAGGGAACGAACTGACGGCTCAAAATCAGATCGTGCAGTAGTCTGTGTTACAGATTCGGGGCCGTTCCTGCATAGAAAAACCCGAATTCAGAGGAAGAGGCAAGTCATGAACAATCGGGAGGCGAGTCTGCAAAGTGCTGTCCACCTTTCAGTAGACAGGGGCACCCTGGGGAAAAGGAAAATCTGTGCCCCTATGTAGATGATTTTATTAAGTTTTAATGGTTGTTTTTTCCTACAATAAAATAGTTGAAAACACTTGAAAACTAAAAACTATTCAAACACATTATTTTAAGTTTAAATACTGGGCCAAAACCAGACTTTTTTTTTTTTTTTTGGTAAGTTTCTGATTTTAATGTAGGCAAACATCAGGATACTTTCAAAATTACTTTTCTGCTTATCTCATTTTTAATTAAGAGCATTACCATGTTTGGCAATATCTCATGAACCAATAACTATCTTCATTAATTTCACCTCATAGAAACTTTTTTATCTCATTTGTTTTAAGCAAGAGCTTTCTATGAAGCATTCAGCTTTACATGCTGTATAGTCATGGGTTTCACTGGAGAATTTAACATTTTCCACTTGGTTCAGTATGTCATCTCACATAGATAAGCTGCATAAAAATGTGTAATCTGTTTGCATTAAGATGCTTTCCATTTCAGCATAATGTAGGTTTGCATTTGATACCATTTGCTACCTAATACATATCTTATGTACCAATAAATTGATTTTGATTTTTATGTTCCTAGATATCCTTAAATGTTTTTAATGTAGTGCTTAATACAGTCATGATAATTTCTCATCTGCTAGTTGAATTCAAAAATGTATATATACCCTTTGTACAACACTTTTAAAAGGTTATCTTAATTCACAAATGCAGAATTTTACATAAGATTATGAGCTGAGTAAGGCACAAATGTGACATAATCATTTGGTTGGGAAATAATGGCTTTATGCCTTAGTTTGTACCTGCCACCACTGCCCCATTATCATATACTTGGCTAGTGTCATTTTTATGTTCAGATCATTTTCTAGTTTATTAACAATTTCACAAACTAGATATATTGAAATTTTTCTTTTATTTTAAAAATGCCAATAAAACAATTGTTAACATCATTCTTGATGTGAACATAATTGACTCTATATATTGTATAATCAAAAAATATTTTGTGTATTCTTTCTCAATAGTGGTTCATATCTAACATGATTACCTATAACATGATGACTCATTTTGGACTGTATTCACAAAAAAGACTCAGAATCTTTTGTATTATTAATTATCTGAGTAGCTATACCAATATTATAATAACTGAAAAGCTCAACTAAAATTGACAGTATTTCAGAGTTTGGGCTTCTAATGCTCTGGGACCTTCTAAGAGGTGAATTATTTTTTGCATGAAATAAAACAATATTGAAAATAACTTGCGAAAATTTTCTAACATTTTTGTTTCTCTGATTTCATTGCTTCTGTCAAGCATCATCTAGTAAATTATGAGACTGAAATTTTATAAATTTTCTATTTTAGGAAACATCATGATGAAACATCAAATCTTCATGATCACAAGTTTTATTTTAGTTTTACAAATCTTTGAATATATTTTTGAGGTGTTAATATTTAATTATGTTGTATTACTGCTAAAATGTGTGCTTGGAAACAATTTTATCCTTTGGAATAAAACAGGATGTCACAATGAATCAACTCTTCATTAGAACATTTTTACAAAATCAGTTTTTTTTTAATAACATTTAGCCATAATGGAATAGATTTTCAAAAAATCTGAATGTTGTCCTTGGTCAAGCATGAAGAACTTTTTACAGGGCCAAATGAGACACAGCCATAGCAGACAAATATATATATATACAATTTCATATATGGTGGTGTTTTTTAACAGGAAAATAACAGAGCGAGATGCGCTATCATGTGCCTGTAACTCCAGCTAATCAGCAGGCTGAGGTAAGATGCAGGAAGATTGCTTGAGGCCAGGAGTTTGAGACTGCAATGAATTATGATCATGCCACTGCACTCCCACCAGGACAACAGAGTGAGATGCCATCTAAAAAAATAAAAAAGTAGAACAAACAGAAATTGCAAGTATCTTAGGCATATAGCACAATGAATGTTCATACACTGAATGCACTAGGAAACTAACACCTGTGGTAAAAATAAATAAAAGATTTTTCTCAGGACCTAGAAGCCTTCTGAGTGTTGCCTTCTCATCACTACTTAAAACCAGCTTTCCTGTTTCTTCTCTGAGGGTAGCTACTCTGATTTCTAACAGTTGTAATTATTTTTGGTAGGCATACTTTGATGCGTTTTTTGTGTGTTCACTCATTGAATCCTTACAATAATTCTATAGAAAAAATACTCTAATTGTCCCCATATTAAAGATGAGAAAACTAGGGAGCACACATTTAGACTATTTTACAAGGTCAGAGCTGGGATCCAGCCAATAAACTGTGGCTGCAGAATCACACAAACAATCCTATGACAAATAACGGCAAGCTGAAAAAGTAGTCCAGTTAATACAGTTAGATGTATTGAAGAATAACCCCTAATGTCCGCATAGCACTTTGCAGTGGTTTTACACTTACTACTAGCATTCATACCTTCTAAATTGTGTCCCAGAAGGTTGTGGGGAGCATGAAGTTCACGGAAGAGAAGAAATTTGCCAGAAGGTCACAGATGGCAAGGAACAGAGTTAAATTTGGGCAGGGGGAGAACCATTATTTTTTTCTCCTTTCCATAAAACAAGCAGAACCTGAGGCCAGGAGGGCTAGGAGTTGTAGTCTCCTCTCTCCAGTAGGCCCATCTCAGCATTCTGGAGGTAGGGAATGCTAAACTAGTGTGAAAACCACCATTTGTTTCTGGATGTAATGTTTAGATGCACTCCAAACTCCCAGACTCCTTGAGGGAGCCTGGACTGCACTAGTGCTGGTGACAGAAAATTTGTTTATAATGTAATTTCTAGGATGATTAGAGGAGAATTATGAGAAGTGAGGCACTGGGTAAGCAGAGCAGAGATTCTCTCTAAACAGGAGGTTCCACTAGGGTGACTTGTGGGTACTTGATCTGTCCTAACAGCCCACACAACTTTGGAGGAGGGGACCATGGCATCTATTGTGGGCCCACAATTTTATACAATATCGGTATTTGGGTGAACTTAACTGTCAAAATAATTGTATGCTAAACAATGCAGTTGTAATTTTTAACAAATTTGACAAATTCTATTTGTGCATTCAAGAGCGCATAATACCAGATTCTGCTAAGTTTCTTACATTCCATGTTTTTGAGCTGCTGCTGGCTCTAGGAACTTCTTAACAGTTCTTGATGCTCACTTTCGTTTATTAAGCAAATGAGTATCATATGACTGGTGCAGTCTCCTCCTAGAGGAATCAGACCATCAATACACCTAAACAAATCCACAATGAGCTACTGGATTTCTTTACTGGCTTGTGAAGTAAAGATGTGTGGGCAGTGTTGGTACTGCAGATCCCTCCATTACTGCATTTCTGTGCTTGGCTGGTCATCTATGGAGAATTGTCTACTTCAAGGCAGGCGTTGGTAGGCAGGAAGGATCAATATGTATCTGCCTTCAAATTCAGCTGCTTCCTGCTGACACTACAATATGATTCCTCAAAGACATTTGTGACCAACATAGTTGTGACCCGAGTCTCTCCTAATCCTCTTCCCAAGTGAGAATGCACCTTCAGCAGCTAACGGTCAGAGCCTGAGAGAGACTTAGGCAGAGTGGGTGGGTGGTTCAGTGCTGCAGCGGATCAGCTCTTATCCCCAGCTCTGCAGCTACCAGCACCTTCTTGGTTCTCCAGTTATTTTGAAGCTAGAGTTGACCCTTGAACAACAGGTTTAAACTACTAAGGCCCACTTATAAGTGGATTTTCTTTCACTTCTTCCACCTCTTGAGACAGCAAGACCCACCCCTCTCTTTGTTCCACCTCCTTCTCAGCTTAGTGTAATGATGATCTTGATAATGATCCATTTCCACTCAATGAATAATAAATATATTTTCTCTTTCTTATGATCTCTTTAATAACATTTTCTTTTCTCTAGCTTGCTTTATTGTGGGAATATACAATACATATAACATACAAAATATGTGTTAATTGACTGTTTATGTTATTGATAAGGTTTTCAGTTGGCAGTAGGCTATTAGTAGTTAAGTTTTCGGAAAGTTAAAAGTTATATGCAGACTTTTAACTTTGAGTGGGGTCAACCTCTAACTTTTGCATTGTTCTAGAGTCAACTATTCATAAAGTCAATAACTCTTGAGATGGTTACAGACATTTTCAGGGCAAAGTAACAGCACAGAGTTAGCTAGGATAATCTTTACAAACTAAAAATAACAATGTAATAAAATGAACAAAAATAAGTAAAACTATACATTATGCATAAGTTATATGTGTGCTTGTGTCTATATGAAAGTCTGTATGTATATATATAATGCAGTACCTAATCTTCTACAGCATCCCTTGAATAGACAGGATTATAATAATTGAAATGTTAGCCAATTCAAGAAAGAAACAGAGATTCAATAATTGCCAAGCCTTTCCCTTGCTCCTAATCTGGTCCACCCAGAAGCAGTAGTGGAGAAAGGAGAAAGGACAAAATCTATTAAAATATTACTAAGCCCCTTTCCCCCAATTTGTAGGGAAGCACACTATAGCATTGGCTAGGAAATCTGAAACAATGATTCAAGAAACCCTCCCAAATTGATGTCCCTTCCCAATGCCTCAATGTACACCCTCACAACCCCTCCACACACAAACCTTCTTGTTAATGCACACACACACATGCACACACACCTCCTTGTTAATGACCTCAAATACAAAATTGTGCAGGTTAGAGTAACATCTCCCAAATTCTACCAACATCCATATGCTTCCATGAAAAAGCCTCTGACTGTCAGTTGGCAATACAGAATTCTCTAACATTTCTTAAAATACATCTGAGCTATCTATTTGACTAATGTGTTGATGAATATATTTTCAAATTATATAGGCAGACATTATTATCTGATATTCTTAATGAACCTGTGAAACTGGAAATTTACTGTTGACAAAGGCATTTCACACACTATCAACTATGAGATTTCTGGCTGACTTAACCTACCGCTGCACTTCCACACTGAGTTTTTCCATTTCCACTTCATAGGGTGGGTAAGAAATGTTAGCTAGGAGGTTGTGACCTGCACAACAGGTTGGAAGCAGGAAGCGTGTTTTAATCCCTTTCTTCTCCATAAAAGCCCATTGCCCAAAGAGGCCAGCCCTGTCTGAAGCTGGAGACTTGTGCGTTTTGTAAAGATATAAGCCAATATTATTCCAGTATTAGTTCAATTCTTGCCAAGAAAGGGCCTGTATCTTTTGGAGATGAATCCCCAGGAAGGGATAGGACTTGTGCATAGAAGAGAAAAGCCTTCCCTCTACTGATGTGGTATCTGCGCTTCCATACATGGCCAGAAGGGGCTCACTTCCCACAGCAGTGTTTCACTAGCCCACACAGGAAACGGAATGCGGAATGCAGTTGTTTCCTTTTGCTTTCAGCTCCTGTTACATCATTGTAACAGGGGAATTCCCTGAGGTCATCAAAATATTCATCAGGAAACAAACAGGCACAAACTTGCTTACAGCTGTTTTGACAACTTTAGACCTCCATTTAACTTTGCTGTCTTCTTCTTGTGGCTTTCCACTCTTAATAGAAACCTCCAAGCCAGAAATCAAACAGAACAGAAGCACCTGTGTAACTGTGCAGTAAGGCAGAAGAAGCGAAGAGCCTGTGATAAGGGAGTGAATGGATTCAGTGAAGCAGGACTCGAGAGGGATGGGAGGAAGAGTACCAGGCGCCAGGACCAGCCAATACATATCATGTGCCTTTCCCTCTTCTCTCTAGGAGAGGACTTCCTCTCTCAGATATTTACACCCAGCACTGCTTGCCGATTCAATATAAATCAGTTACTCTAACCAGGACTGAACGTTTTCCATATGTTCCACATCTCCTCTCAGAATTCCAGCTTTTGACAGGCATTTTCTGACAAGAGAAAATGATGGGCATTTTCCCTCACTCTTCCCTATTCCTCCTTCTAACAGCACATGCCACTGCACCTCAGTGCCATTTGCAAAATCTCCTTTTCTGCCCTACCTTTGACTATTGAGGGTCTGCAGAACAAAGTTTAGGTCATTTTCTAACTGTTCCCATTACTTATAAGTGACCACATCCATTTCCATGATATGTGATGAAATTCCCAGATTAATACCTAAAGAATGCCCATGGCCTTTGTTGTTCACTCTAGACCCATATTCCCAACTGCCAATAAAACTTCTTCACTTTCATGTCTCCCAGCCTCCTTAGGAAGGACATCTAATATTTTATTTTCTTCCTACCATCATTTGTACCTAAAGTTTCTGGTAGGAGAACCTCATTTTCCTTCACTTCTCTTTGTAACATTTAATATAATTGAAAGTCGGTAAATATTTATACTACTTTTATGTCTATTTCCCTTTGAGAAGGGAACCTTTAACACACAATGAACTGTGTTAACTTTATTCATCTGTATTTCTTGAAAGAAATTCCACAATCTGCCTCTGTAATATTGAATTTGTACATACGACATGAACAGAATGAATGAATGAGTAGGTAAATATTACCATCCATTTTTCAGTTTTTTAGAAAACCAGGGATTTGATTTAGTTGTTTAAATAAACTTAAGATTTTAAGTAAGAATATAATAAAATTCGATAAAATGAAAAAATGTTTTAAAAATATTAACACAACAACCAGGTAAACATGTTACATGTAAAATATCTAACCATTACAAATATGATATAAGAATGAATAAACATAAATGGATAAATAAATCAACAAACAATAAGTAACATCAGGGCAGTCATCTCTTAGGAAATGATGCCCCTGGAACTGAAAGTTTTTAACTTATATTTGCTTAACATGGTACCAAAGTGTTTGCTGAATTAATTCAATAATTTCAGTGACTCAAGTTGAAATAAAAGCCTTTTGAAATGACCATGATACATAGGGAAGTGCAACACGGCATTTGCATATCAGTCAATGAAAATTAATGCAATCTTAGTCAATGAAAATCATTTCAGGTTGAACATAGGTCCCCATCTTTACTTCTGAGTCTTTTTTGAAAGTCTGTTGATGAAGAGAAGGATCTCATGATTCCACACTGACAACTTCCCAGGGGCAATTGCTCTATTTCTTCTCTTTCAGGTAGAGATGGATTCCCAGAAGTACCTACTCAAGGCCAGTGTAGAGCCCTCAATCATTCTCGCTGATTCTCCCTCTTCTATCACCTGCACTAAGCAGCTCTTCAGGTGTTCCAGCTGCTGATGAAGTCCAGTGTGGAGCTAATCCAAAAGGGTCATGTTCCAGTCAGCAGAGAAGTGCTGTGTGTGGAAGAGGTTGAAGATCTGCTAAAGCATCTCACAGAGGACAGACACGACCTGGGTCTTCTGCAACTGGTTGCTATTCACCATCTCCTGGGGGGATATGAAGTCACTTCTTTTCCTTAGACACAAGAAAGGGAAGATTCACCTCATCTGGCCCAGATGCACCAAGGTCTTCCTGCCCAGCTGGTCATGGTTCTGAAGCAGGTCACAGCCCACAAAACCAACAGGGCTACAGCTGCACAGAACCAGGGCTGCCAGTAGAAGGAGGAGGAGGACTACTGGGAAATGACTATGCTGGAAGCCAGGCTGAGCTGTTTGGAGTCTGGATAAACCTTGGATCCTAGGTTCTCTGAAGACGTTCTTTCTACGCATGGTTTTTAAACAGAGAATGTTATTTGCATTTTCTGACCATTCTTCTTCACTTTAACTTCCCTTTTTTGTCTCCATCCATATATTTTCCATATGGCCTAAGAAGATGTCATCACTCTAAACTACTAATTTTGCAATAGAAGTTTAATTTTCCTAGTAAACTTCAGATGTGCCAATCCAAATAAATATTTTAAAAATCAAATGAGAAATATCTTTGTCCTAAAGCCAGAAGCGTGTATATAAATGTTCATATACACATATTCACATACAAGCGTATGTTTTTTTTCTGTATATATGAAGCAATATTACTTTTCTCTATTTTAGAAAAACATATTTACACTGATCCTAGGCTCCATTTTTACCCTCTATACTTTCCAGAGGAAGTCAGGCTCCTTCATCCCTAAGAGTTTATGTATTTGTTTAGGGATTTACCTGACCATCTCTGGCAATTAAGCTCTTTAGGACTGGGTTTGTTTGCTATTTTATTCACAGCAGAAGTTGATGGCTATTAGTTAACAACCTTCTTGAACTTCTCCCTTCCTTCTAAAAGACTGCATTCGTACCCATGTGGCTATGCTTCATTATAAGGTCAGGATTAATATAGATATTGTCTTATTTTTCACCATTTTCTTACTGAATATCTAAGTACTCCTTAAGTTGTACCAATAACACCAGGAAGAATCCTCTTTCTTTTTAGGTGCATAAGGGTTTGGAGATTCTAATTCCAAGATAATTTTATTTTCCTAGCACCACCTCACTCCCAAGGTAGTTATCACATCCAATAACACCCTCCCCTATGGTGTGACAAAATGTCTTCAACAGAAATTCTTTTAGACTCATTCCCTAAGGTGAGGCTCAACACATCCTGATGACTTTAGACCTCTGTTTACTAGAGAGAGGCTTCTTTGTTGCCAAAATAATCAGTCTTCCAGAGTCCTTGCCTCTGCCCCCAAATGTTTGTGTAAGGGACCCTAGCTCTCAGTGGTGACCCCCTCATCTCCTGACCCCTGCCTCCAAGTATGAAAAGTGTCAATGGCCCTCAGATGCTGACAGCAAAGGTTTGTTTTTGTCTAAGTAGGTAGAAGAATTATCCAATTATAATAATTTCTACTTTAATAGCCAAATAATGTTTTGTTTTGTCTTTGTCAGATTTTGCTATCAGGATGATATTGGTTTCATAGAATGAGTTACGGAGGAGTCCTTCTTCAATTTTCTGGAATAGTTTCAGTAGAATTGCTACCAGCTCTTTGTACATCTCATAGAATTGAGCTGTGAATCCATCTGGTCCAGGGCTTTTTTTGGTTGGCAGGTTTTTTTTTACTGATTCAGTTTCATTACTTATTATTAGGCTGTCCATTTCCTGTTTTTTTTTTCCTATGGGCATTATTAAACGAAAGGAAAAGAACACTTCAATTTTCTTTCTGACAACTTCCCAGTCCTTCATATAGAGAATGATACTTTGAAAGAATTTTTGGACAACAATATACAAATAGAGCAAGCCCAAAGAATTTCTGTTTTCACCTTTTGCTCCAGTTGTTTCTGATTTTGTGGTCAAAGTTAGAGGGTAACTTAACCAGGAAGATCTTACTCCAAGCAGCTCTGTAGTCTTCTGTGTAAACTGGTTAAGATATGTTGATAGCAGAAACAGGTGGTTTGTGTCTTTGGGATGTTGATGTTATCTCCATTTTCCTCAGGAAACTGGAAGTGGGTCCTGACATTCTAGCATAACTTAGAGGAGCTCCTTTTCAGATGTCTTAAACACATAATTTCCTTATTTTCCAGGTTATGGTTCCAAGGCATATTCCAACCACAGGAATGGGAGTGGCAAGAGCAAGGCATCACCAGTGCCCTCAGCAGAGAGACCGGGAAATGGAGAATTACCATCAGTGAATTACTGTAAAAAAAAATAATAATAATAAAGCAGCGCATGGCCATTGGTCATAATAAGTACAAAGAAAAACACAGAATATTATAACACTGCAACTGTGCTGTGTAAACTACTCATGTCTTATGTAGAAAGAGGTAAAGATTAATCAATCAAAAATAATAACTATAATGACTTTTCAAGATATTGACAATACAATAAGGTACAAATAGAAACAACAAAGAGTTAAAAAGTGGGGATATGAAGTTCGAGATTTTTTTTTCTTTAGCTTGTTTGTTTATGCAATCAGTGTTATCAGTTTAAAATAATGGGTTAAAAGACCATCTGTAAGCCTCAATGTAATCTCAAATCTAAAACATAACAAACACACACAAAATAAAAAGGAGAAATTAAAACACACACCAGAGAAAATCACCTACATTAAAAGGAAGACAAAAATGAAGAAAGGAAGGAAGAGAAGACCATCAAATAATCAGAAAACAAATAACAAAAGGACAGGAACAAGTCCTCATAAAGAATAACACTGTAAATGTGCTAAAGTCTCCAATCAAAAGACATGGAGTGGCTTAATGTATTTAAAAACAAACAAACAAATATACCCAGCTGTGTGTGGTGGCTCATGTCTATAATTCCAGCACTTTGAGAGACCAAGGCAGGTGGATCACTTGAGCCCAGGAGTTCGAGACCAGCCTAGCCAACATGGCGTAACCCCATCTCTACTAAATACAAAAAATTAGCCGAATGTGGTGGCACATACCCGTGGTCCCAGCAACTTGATAGGCTGAGTCATATGAATAGTTTGAACCTGAGAAGTGGAGATTGCAGTGAGCTGAGCTAGATTGAGCCACTGCACTCCAGCCTGGATGACAGAGCAAGACTCTAACTCAAAAAAACAAAGCAAAACAAAACAAAACAAAAACCCCTAGAAGCAATGATCCATTGCCTACAAGAAATATACTTCACCTATAAAGACACAAATAGACTGAAAATAAAGGAATGAAAAAACATTCTATGCTTATGGGAACCAAAACAAAAAAGCAGAAGCTACATTTATATCAGACAAAATGGACTGCAAGACAAAAACTATGAAAACAGAGAAAGCAGGTCATTATATAATGATAAAGGGGTCCATTCAGCAAGAGCATATAACAATTGTAAATATATGTTTACCAACACTGGAGCACTCAGGTATATATTAGAGCTAAAAAGAGAAATAGACCCCAATACAGCAGTAACTGGAGACTTCAACACTCCACTTTCAGCATTGGACAGACCACCCAGACAGAAAATTAACAAACATCAAATTTCATCTACACTATAGACCAAATGTACCTAATAGATATTTACAGAACATTTCATCCAACTGCTGCAGATACATGTTCTTCTCTTCGGCACATGGATAATTCTCAAGGATATACCAAATGCTAGGTCACAAAACAAATCTTAAAATATAGAAAAAAAATGAAATAATATTAAATGTCTTCTCTTATCACAGACTAAGAAAAAAAGAAGTCCCAAATAAATACAATCACAGATGAAAGAGGAGACATCATAACCAACACCACAGAAAATCAAAGGATCATTAGAGGATACTATGAGGAACTATATGCCAATCAATTGGAAAGCCTAAACAAAATAGATAAATTCCTAGAAACATACAACACATTGGTCTGTTTAGGTTTTGTATTTCTTCACAGTTCCATGAAGAAATACAAAAACCATGAAGAAATACAAGAATGGTTCTAGAAGACACACAAGAATTGTTTCTTGTATTTCTTCATGTCTTTTGTATTTCTTCACTGAAGTGTGAAGAAATATAAAGTGTGAACAGAACAATAATAAATAATGAGGCAGAAGCCTTAATAAAAAGTCTCCCAGCAAAGAACTCAGGATCTGATGGCTTCATTGTTGAATTTTGCCAAATATTTAAAGAACTAATACCAATCCAATTCAAATTATTTTAAAAAATAGTGGACATAATCTTTCCAAATTCAGTCTATGAGGCCAATATTACTCTGATAATGAAACCAGAAAAAAACACATTTTTAAAAAAGAGAAAAAACTATAGGCCATTATCTGTGATGAACATTGACGCAGAAATCCTCAACAAGTTAGCAAACTGAATGCAAGAACACATTAAAACGATCATTTATCATGACCAAGTAGAATTTATCCTAGAGATTCAAATGTGGTTAAGTATGTGCAAATCAATGGACTTAATGTTGTTCAATGAACATAATGTCCTCCAGCTCCATCCATGTTGTTGCAAATGGTAGGATCTCATTCTTTTTTATGGCTAAGTAGTACTCCATTATGGATAAGTGCCGTATTTGCTTTATCCAGTCATCTGTGAGACAACTAAGTTGCTTCCAAATCGTAGCTTTTGTGAATACTGCTGCAATAAACATGGAGTGTAGATATCTCACTGACATTCTGATTTCATTTCCTTTGGATAAATACACAGTAGTGGGATTGCTGGATCATAAGGGGGTTAAATGGGGATGGTTAATGGGCACAGAAATATAGTTCGAAAAAAATGAATATGATTTAGTATTTGATAGCACAATAGAATGACTACAGTTAATGATAATTATATATTTTTAAATAACAAAATAGTAGAAATGCGATATATGTAACAGAGAGAGAGAAATAAATGCTTGAGGCATTGGATACTCCATTCACCCCAATGTGATTATTATGCATTGTCTGCCTATATCAAAATATCTCACATATCCCATAAACACAGATGTCTATTATATACCCACAAAAATCTATTTTCAAAAAAGTTGCTCTAAAAATATAGTTATCAAGTAAAATGTCAATAGCCTTTTAATTTAATTTTAATTGTTTTACCATTCTTTACAATGATAAAAAATATTAACTTTATACTTTTTTATTTAATGTATAGAATAGAGATATACATAAGATACATAAATACATACACAGTATAAATGTGATTAAAATATAATGGGAGATTTAATCAGAAAAAAAATTTCTAAAAAGGCTCTGGGGTAAGAGAGGAAGGAAACAATAATGAAAAAAAAATGTGGTGAGAAAAAAGACTTAAAACCCATGTAAAGAATGCGTAAGGAAAGGAAAAAGAGAAATAGAAACTAACATGGGGCATTTGGAAAGTAGAAAATAGTATGTTCCCTATTTAAGGCTATGCACAAAGCAAGGTTTTCAGAGAGCCTGGAGCCTAAGGTTTAGGTTCACCCATTTCAACCAAAATAGCAGCATCTGCAACAATTACAATGGCCTTGACCTTTCATTTGCTGGTGGCCCTCGTAGTGCTTAGCTACAAGTCAATCTGCTCTCTGGGCTGTGATCTGCCTCAAACCCACAGCCTGGGTAACAGGAGAACTTTGATGCTCCTGGCACAAATGAGGAGAATCTCTCCTTTCTCCTGCCTGAAGGACAGATATGACTTTGAATTTCCCCAGGAGGAACTTGATGGCAACCAGTTCCAGAAGGCTCAAGCCATTTTTGTCCTCCATGAGATGATACAGCAGACCTTCAACCTCTTCAGCACAAAAGACTCATCTGCTGCTTGGGATGAGACCCTCCTAGACAAATTCTACACTGAACTTTACCAGCAACTGAATGAACTGGAAGTCTGTGTGATGCAGGATGTGGGGGTGACAGATACTCCCCTGATGAATGAGGACTCCATCCTGACTGTGAGGAAGTATTTCCAAAGAATCACTCTCTATCTGAAAGAGAAGAAATACAGCGCTTGTGCCTGGGAGGTTGTCAGAGCAGAAATAATGAGATCTTTTTCTTCATCAACAAACTTGCAAAAAAGGTTTAAGAAGTAAGAAATGAAACCTGGTTCAACATGGAAATGATTTTCACTGACTAAAAGAACAGCTCACCTTTCTATGATCTTCCATTTCAAAGACTCATGTTTCTCCTTTGACCATGACACGATGTAAATCTTTTCAAATGTTTTTAGGAGTTTTAAGCAACATTGTATTCAGCTCTTAATGCACTAGTCCCTTACAGATGACTATGCTGACTGATCTATTATCTATTTAAATATTATTTAAATATTGTTTATTTAACTATTTATAAGACTTAACTTACTTTTGTTCATATTACATCATGTGCACCTTTGCACTGTGGTTAATGTAATAAAATATGTTCTTTGTATTTAGTAAATTTATTTTGTTTTTTCATTGAACTTTTACTATGGAAACTTTTTGTACTTGTTTATTCCTTAAAATGAAATTCCAAGCCTGACTGTGCAAACTGATTAAAGAATAAATGGTACACTTCATTTATTTATCAATATTATATTCAAAATAAAAGTAAAAATAAACTTTCTGTAAACTAGGTTGTATGCTGTACTCAAGATAACAAGGTGAACCTAACAAATACAATTCTGCTCTCCTGTGTATTGTGTATTTTATTTTTGTATAAAAAACTAAAAATAATAATCATACTTAATATCAGTTATGGAAAATGGTATGAAGAGATGAAGGAATAACTTCTACTCTGCAGAAGGTAGATTGAGGTATGTGAGGAAATAAAAATAATACAGAGATATCCTCATTAAGTTGACTAGTATACATCTAGTAGAAAATGTCCATTGCCAGTTATTTACATAAGTTTGTAATTTACAAAGAATGTGATTGCTGGGGTTTCATATGTAATAAGGGGAAGCCAATAATTGAAGGTCATGGTGTCTGAAGAGAGTGTAGAGAGAAAAACGGGTTTAAACAAGATTATGAGGACCTTTCACTTTTAAAGAGAGGAGAGAGAAGAGCCACAAAGGAAAACAGGTGGAATGGCTGCACACTAGAAGGCAACAAGAGGAAAAGATAAAGAAAGTGTATTTAGAAAGATAAATGCTTGAGCCTAGGAGTTCAAGGCTGCAGTGAGCCATGATTGCAACACTGCACTCCAGCCTGGAAGACAGAGGAGGAGGGACCACATCTCAAAATAAACAAACAAAAGGAAATAAACATACTTAGAAGAGGATTTAGTGGATTTGCCCAATGTATGGTTTGAAACTGCCGACTAATTGGGAAATAGATGTCATTGGCACCCTTAGTGAGGACTGGTTGGGTAAAATTAATACACAGAAGACAGAAGTGTAAGTGTAAACAAGATAAGTTACTGACCTGAAATGGAGAAAGAAATAGAATAGGATTAGAAAAGAATGTGGGTTATTTTTTCTGTGCACAGCTTTTCCTCTTTTATAATGTGTACTTTTCTGAATGGATTTCATATAATTGAGGTACTGGAAAATGATATTAATATATTTCATATATTTATTTTAAATTATGGAATATTTAATTACAACAGTACTTTATCAGTTTTAATTAATACTACTGTGAATATCAGTAAGATGCCTACTTTTGTTAATTATCTTGGCAGGAATAGGTAACTACTTCAATCTTTCATTAAAATATTCAATTAATATTGACAACATAATGGTTACTGCAATTAATGGCTTTATTAATTAAGTTATTTATCTTGTGCCATTGTCATGTTGGTTTACTACAATTTGACTGCAATTCTCTGGCAGAGCCAGATATGATAAGAACACTTTTATACTACTCCTTGGTAATTTTTCATGATTTTATGAATATTACAATCTTACATGAATCCAAAAATAACTAAATTACCATAAGCATATAAACTGACAAACTTTCTTCACAAATTAAATTGGGAAACTGGATCACAGAATCTCTTCCCTAATACTTAAGGGAAAAAAATTAGTCAAACCAGCTAAAAATACAACCTAAACCAGAAAGTACCAAAGAGTTGCATGTAATTCAGGAGTACAAGGAGATTTAACAATTGTAATAGAAATCCAGAATACAAAACTGACAAAATCACCCATAATTTACATTAAAGATTTTGACATTGAAATTTCATTTTTCTTGGATGTATGTGTGATGTTGGTCAACCCATTTAATCTCTCTGAGCTTCACTCTTCTCATAAAAATTGGGTTCAAAATATTTATATAGTTGTGAATATTTAAAAAACATGAATTTTAAAGCACCTACCACAGTATCTTCCATCAAGTAAGAAGTTACAATATAATAGATACTTCCCTGTTTTTCTTCAGACAGCTGTAGATGAGGACATTATTTATCTTTCTATAAAATTCTTAGGATCTGTGTCCTACTTTTCAGTAAGTGACTGCCAATGGAGGCAGCCTAAAAAAACTAGATTCTGTCCTCATCTATAGAGAGGTTGAAAAATGGTCACTCTTCATTTCAAAGAAATGACCTATTTATATGTGGTCAGGGAATGCTTGCTTGTATAAATACCTGAGACAGGAGAATAAACATATAAATTGAAGTGCAGAAGACGTGATGTTTATTTACTGATTCAGGCACCTGGCTCATTCCCTCCCTGGCTCTCAGCATTCCAGGAGGCACTTCCATATCACCAGGGTTTCCTTCCTTTCCAAGGTGGATTCCCCATGGAATCCTGGTCATTCATTCCTTTGACTTTCCTGCCCATTCACACAGAGAAGCTCTCTGTTACACTGTGGTTCTGGCTTCAGATAGCTTCCCTAAAGAGCAGAATGCCACAAGGAGAAAGCAGAAGTGAGATAAAATTTCTAGGTTTTACAGAAACACCTGCAAGAGGGGTTTTCTAGAATCTCCACTGAATATGACATAACAGTAGCTTAGTAAAAAGGAAAGAGAAAATAGAACTCAGTTCATGTGTAGGATCCTGCAAGCCTCTCAGGAGAAGACAGTCCCCTGGGGCCAAGTATGACAGGGCAGCAACCAAGACTGAAGAGCAGGTTTCTCATCTATGAAGAAATCCTTCCAGTTCAGGGGATTTCTCCACATGCTGCAAAAAGCCTACTTCTTAGCCAGAAGAGATACTCATGCTGACATAAGGATGTTTCCTTACCCTTAGTCTATTACAAAGAGAATGAGTTTCTGGCTGCAGTCAGGGGATGGACTCCTTGGGATTTCCAGTTATAGGGACAGAGAGACATGTATTCCCTGCCCATAGCCTGCTTTGCAGACCAGACTATGCTCCCTAGGATCAGCCCTTCCACATAGATTCGGACTCCTGGGGACACACAGAGCTGCCACTTTGGACTGAAACTTAATGCTATTCACAAAAATATCATGTTTATTAGTGCATTAAACTCTTGACAATGCAATCTTAGTTTCACAGATTCATTCCTAATATCAGAGTTCAAACTTTAACAAATCAAAACATTTTCTCATTGTCACTTTAGATAGTAATCTTGACAGCTCAACTCAGCAATAAAAACTGTGCCTAGTTAGCAACAGGGAAAAATCCCACAGAAGCTAAGGAATATAAAAGAATATTATTATTATTATTCTCTGAGAGCTAGTGAGGTCTGTTTATTCAGATGTATCAATTTTGGTAGAATTTGAGAGGCATTCCTATACTTGGCACCATGTTTTCATGGGGGTATTTCCCAGGAAGTGTGTGTGAATTGCTGAGGTAGCAGGGATGAAGGGCACAGGGGTCTCTTGAATCTTTTCCTTAAACTATGGTTATCTTCTTATTTTAAAATGGTTATTTTATAATGGTTTTATATTTTATAATGGTTTTATAATTATTTTATAATGGTTTATAATTATTTTATAATGGTTATTTTATATATGGTTATCTTCTTATTTTATACATATATATCAGAATCATGAACACTCTCCTCAAATTCAGTAACTAATACCTTCGAGAACATGACACTCTAAAAAACAGAATTCTTGGAAGTATTCTGGAGAAAACTGAAAAACAGTCACCCTTCACATCAAAATATGAATTTGTACATTTGTCAGGAAATGGTAGCTTATGAAATATATGGAAGAGAAGTTATTTCCCTAAACTGAAGTAAAATATGCATAACATATACTGGTTGATTCCCATGCCTAGCACAGTTCCCTTCCTCTTCCCCTGTTTTCTGAATCCCATTCTTCACATTTGTTGGGGCTCAGAACAAAACAATACTCAAAAGTGACGGTCTCAGAAGCAGCCTCAGAAGCAAATTTTCTCTCTTGATTTTTTTCCCCCTCCTGTTTCTCACTCTTCATTCTCGAGAGGCTAGCCATAAAAACTAGAAATCCCCTTTTCCAGGGCTCCTGTTCTCCAAAGTAAGCCATGAAACCTAAAAATAGTACTCTTATGTTTCTGTATAAGAACTGGCCCTAAAGAAATTCTTTGAAATATCTCGTTCAATTGTAGGTTATAAGACCCCCATTCCAAAAAGAGCTCTGCCCCATGCCTGGGGAGAAGGAAGGCTGCACAGAACAGTCAAGAAGAATCTGACCAGAAAGGCCATGTTGGGTTTCCTTACTCAGTCTATTAGCATTAGATTATGCCCTTTTTGCCTAATCACATTTTTACATAGCTGCCCATTCTTCATTGAACGTAAACATTAAAATGAATCTTTTTTTATGTAACCGTGGGTCTTCATTCTGAAGGCTCCTATGTCACATAAAACTATGATTAAATAAATATGCTTTGCTTTCTTTTGCTAAAGGGAAGTCAGGTATGATCCTTATAATTGGAAGGAAAGAGATTACATCATTTCTGCTCCTATAGTCCTGGTGATGAGCATGGATGGCTGAAGCACCTGACTCACCTACTGATGAGGTCCTGGGACAATTGGCCAAAAGTTGGCAAAGAAAAGTAAGAATTTGTATGAAGGTCTATTTTCCTGGATCTCTGCCTATAGTGCCTAGTCAAGGATGGAAGGTAAAAATTTCTTGTTTTCTTCTTTCCAAATTCAGGATAGCAAGAGGAAACTATTTGCTTGGATTGTGCTTCTTGTGTAATTTTGACTTAAAGTATACATTTGTTATTAATCCTTTCCCTTCCATAGACAGCTATTGTGTCCCTGTTTGTCTCATATTTTGTCCTGAGAACCTGGCTTGGCTTGCTGCCTGTGCAACACACTTTGGATGTGCAGGAGGCCAAAAAAATAAATAAAAATGTTGGGGGCTCCCATGGCAAGCTTACATATTATCAACTGTTGCTAGCTCTCAAAGTGCCTAAATCCTTCTTTTGGCTATCTTTAGGAGTGGCTCTGATTTCTGAGAGGGTTCCATCTTTGCATTTCTTCGAAGATGTCTTATGCATCCTTGGTTAAGTCATAAAAGACTGAGTGGGTTTCGGTTTGGAGTCACTTGGTAGATACGTCTGTTTTAAAAGAAAAGAGAAAAAGGAAAGAAAAAACAGTTTCAAAAGCTAGAAATATTAGCTGTTTTTTCTTGCTGAGATCTGATAAGAGATTTTAAATGAGATCCTGTTTCTCCCATAGGAAGTTTTTTCAGTAGACCTAAACCTCTTGTTAATTATATGTTTGATCCCTCTGTTTGCCTCCTTTCTTGTTGGCATAAATTTTGCTGAAAAAAAAAAATGTAAAACTTCATTGGCCTTTTCGGGAAGCTTAAGATCTTCCCAATGTGGCTCCTCTAAGACATGTTCTTCCATTTATTTCTGCACTTCTTTCCTTCTGTGACCTTCAATTTTCTATCTAGGTCTCTTTTATCATCAATATGTTACCCTTCAAGCCTCTGCCTCCTCAATTTGAATCTATAGATCAGTGTGATTATAATTGATAACCTTAACATTACTGAGTCTTTAAATCCATTAGTTCAATGCATCTCTTCATTTGTTTAGGTCTTATCTATCTTCTATTAGCAATATTTTATAGTTTTCAATGTACATGTCTTTCTATAAATTTATTCCTATGAATTTTAAATACTTCATAATGTTGGAAATGATACTCTAAAGATTAAATTTCTGATTGTTCATTGCTCCTTTAAAAATATTTTTGATTTTTATATATTGACTCAGATAAACTGACTAGTAAATTCTAGCATATTTTTTAAAGATTCTGAAGAATTTTGTAGAGGATCAAGTCATTTTTCATAAATTTTACTTTTTTCTTTTCTATTTGGATGACTATTATGGATTTTCTTGTCTTACCAAGAAGCAACGCTTACTTCAGCAATTTTTATTACATCATTAACGTTTCTGACGTAGACTTAGTATTTTTTTGGTAATGTATTGGTAGCCTAATGGGCAGCTACAGAAAAATAACAACAGATCCTAAAGCGTATGTTCATGAATTTTCACAGACTGAGAGGACTGCAGGGCCATGTCATTTGGAGGATATCAAGCTGTTTGTTACCTGGTAATCTGGATGAAAGTAAGAGGAAATGACCAATGAAAATTCTGTCATTAAAACACATATTCAAAAGCCATGATTTGATTAAACAATGAGGAAAAAACTAGAATTATTTGGGGACACAGGTCATTGATGATCCTCTCCATTAAAGTTCAATCCTTTAGACTTGATTCACTTTTATTTAATCATTTTTCTTTTGTCTCTAAGACTTGATAATTTCATGGTCCTATCTTCAAGTTCTCCATTTCTTTCTTCTGTCTACTCCAATGTGCCTATAAATTCCTCTAATAAAATATTTAGTGCTCATTTCAGTTATTTCATTTTTTAGCTTCAGAATTTTTTCATTTTCTTTACAAGCTGTCTGCCTCTTTACTGATAGTTTCATTTTGTTTGTTCATTGTGGGTAACACCCACCATGGGCACTGAGGGAGAACTGTCCAGACCCCAGGTACAATTAGTGCCTGAAGAATATCTTATAGTGTTATTACTTAGCTATTTCCTTTATATAATCCTTTATATATAATCATATATTAGTTTATAGAATTAGTGCCCGAAGTATAACTTACTGCTTACATGTATCTAGCTTATATAATCATACTTAATACTTATATCTAGCATACTTAGTTCTAAATAATCTTTCTATATAATCATATAGGTATTGTAGTTGGAGCTGTACTGACACATTTAGTGCTGATTTATAGAATCCTTCTATATAACCATACAGTAGTTTGTAGCAGGAGGAATGCCTAGAGCAGTCACAGAACAGAAGCAGTACATGAGAAAACAGCCAGACCAGGACAAGAACCAAAGACGCAGGCGGTGGCGTCCCTGCCTGAAAGGGCATACGCTGTATGGCAGGCTTGGAGCAAGAGCCTCTCCTCTTGATAAAGGAGTTGTAATACCTTGCACCCAGTTCCTGTGGATGCTGAGATCCTGGAAATAACATAGGGAGAAGAACCCCTCTGGTGTGACCAGTTACTGTGGCTGTACACCCTGTCAGTCTTTTCTCACTTCTGTGCTAGCTCAAATCATCCTCCCATAAATATCTTAAGAGAATAGCACAAGTCTGTCAGCTCCCACTGCATTGGCTTACAGTATCCTTCTATCAGAAATCCTTTGAAGTTTCCAGCCCCTAGATAAGAAGTGTTGCTCACACCTGTTGCACACAGCCCACCTTCTTGCCTTGGTGACCTAATGGGGGTGGACTCCTTTTCTGTACACGATCCTCTACTACTGCGCACGGCACAGCCCCCTGTTGTGCACGGCCACCTCTCTGCCCAGGTGACATAATGGGGTGGCCCCCTCGCTTGTGACTCATGTGATTATGTATGCCCTATTACTAAGCCTATAGATGATGACCTCACTCACAACCCTGACCGCTGCTTGTACCTAATAAATACAGATGCTCCTGGGCATTTGGGGCTCTCGTTGATCTCCGTTCCCAGGTTGCATGGCCTCCTGAGTCCATATGCTCTTCACTAGTTCTTCAGTGTCCTGTCTCTTTACTTCACAGATCCTGAACCTCAGCACAGCATAAGCGACACCCCATGACGCTGTGGGGCCCTACAGCCCTACCGTTCATCATTGTTGAGAGTTTCTCCATCTCTTCCTTTAATTCTTTCAGCTTCTTTAACAAAGTTAGTTCAGTCTTTATCTAGTAGATTTGCTATCTGATCTTTTTTAGGTATGATTTCTGATACTTTTTTTATGGGCCATACTTTTCTGTGTTAATGTATGCCTTGTGATTATTTTTATTGTTGTTGGAAATTGGATATTCTAATCTAATAATGTAGTAATTCTGGAAATAAGATTAACCTCTTACCCAGTAAGGGTATTTTGTTTTTGTGTTGATTGTTGCAGGCTATCTCTGTGCAAAGATTGTCCTGAGATATAATCTAAAGTTCTTCTCAGGGTGTTTCTGTGTTTGCACCTTTCCCTAGGCATGTGCAGTCACTTTCTAACTTTCACTTTGAATGCCTTAGTTTTTAATGTCTGGTTGCCAAAAAGGGGAAAATATACAGGTGAAGATAGGGAGGGTGCTGGCTGTTTCATACCTTGGAAGTCACTTCAGATGGAGAGGGATGGCCTTGCCATAGGGGGATCAAAAATAGCAACCAGAAAACAGGGCACAGATCCCTGATATTTGGGGGAAAGTGCTTTTTGCCAACACTGGCTCCCATCAGCTCGGTGCAAGCTGCCCTTGGAACATGGGCACAGTTGCCTGCTATGGAGACTAGGGGTGGAAAACTGGTAGTGGATCTGTTGATACTACTGTGATAAAAGCTAAAATTGACTGAAATTAATCACAATTTACCATCCAAGCCTTTTCCTGGAAGTTCCAAGCCTGAAATATATTCCAGAGTTCCAAAATAGTTATATCATGTAGATTTTGCCATTCCAACTCTTATCTAGATGAGGAGACTGAATTCTGGTGTTTTCTAATCCACCTTCTTCCCAGAATCCCCTACAAGAGTCTTCAGAGGGTTCTATCATCTGAAAGAACCACAAGAATTCCTAATTGGGAAATACGTGAGATTCAGGTGTATATTTGCTGGGAATTAAAACAGTAGACTGATCTCAAGATGGTCCTCAATGCGACTAACAACCACCTAAAGGAGAAAAGTCAGATCCTGCATGCTTAGGCACTGCCAGAGTATAAATTGGTAGAAAGTTATTTTCAGCTTCAAACTTACAAGGAAACTTCAAGTAAAGATAGATAAGTTGTGACTCTTCATTTGTTAAAACCTGGGAAATTATTCAACAAAAGATGTAAATTTTACTATATATACATATTGTATAAAATTATATATAAAAATTATATATATATAATTTTTGTTTTTTAGACAGAGTCTCACTCTGTTGCCCAGGCTGGAGTGCAGTGGTGTGAATGCAGCTCATTACAACCTCTGCCTCCAGGTTCAAGCGATTCTCTTGCCTCAGCCCCCAAGTAGCTGGGACTACAGGCGCATGCCACCATGCCCAGCTTAGTTTTTGTATTTTTAGTGGAGACGGGGTTTCACCTTGTTGGCCAGGATGGTCTTGATCTCTAGACCTTGTGCTCTGCCCTCCCTGTCTCCCAAAGTGCTGGGATTACAGGCATGAGCCACTGCGCCCAGCCTATACATATATTTTTAAAAAGTCAACCACATTAGTAACAGAAACCAAGGTTGAATGAAGACTATGAAAAATTAATGTGATGAATATATGACATAATTCTTTTGAAAATGGCACTCTGTCCAACCATTTGGTGACTACTGAGTGTGAGGCTGAAGACAAAAGAGTTGTACATAGGTACTATACTTTAGGTGGTAGATTAATTTCTCACAGGGATTCTGATTAGTGGTTTTGGAACTACTTTACATGAATTACTAGGGTTAAATAAATAAGTAAAAATCTCTTTGGATAATAAAAGTCAGATATCTCAGAGTTGGGAAAAGAAGTTTCAAATAATCAACATGGTAAGGTAAGAATAATCCTTACTGTGCTGGATTAGAATTCTTTTTTAAATCGATGTATCCTCATTTTTTAGCATTTATTATTTATTCAGCTAAATTGGCATTTAATCAATGTCCAATAAAAAGCATGAGGACTTCTTGAGGAAATAATTGATTCCAGGTACAGAGCATGGAAGTATTAGAATATCCTAGAGTATCCGTGATGCCAGAAGATAGGGAAGGGCTCAGAAACCAAAAGTATAGGTGCGCATCAAAAACACACAGGAGGCAATCTGAAAGAGCTTTCGAAAACCAAATGGACATTTATTCTATTATTTGGGTTATAATCAAATACTATCACTAGCAACAAAAGTGATAATGATAGTATTTGATTATAACCCAAATAACAGAATAAATATCCATGAGTTCATACTGATATAAGTAAATGAGTGGGTGGATAATTATAAATTGGAGAGGGGGCCAACAGTTTCAGAAATATTTCAAATAATATAGAAATAATGAGGAAAATAGAGTATCACCAAAAATAATTGCAATAGGCAAGGTCCACAGGTAAATCATAAATTGAATGAGAAAAACTTTGAAGGGAATGAGGATGACTGCATATCCCCAATGTACCTCTCTTCAAAAGATTTTTTAATTACTGTGATGCTTTAATATATGTCAAAAAATATTGTATACACCATTCTCTATGTGGTGGAACTTAATTTTCCTACCTTTGAATGTGGGCTCATATTAGTGACATGTTTTGACACATACAATATGGAAAGGGAAAAATAGTAATTTTACATAGGAGAAACCTACCAGACACCAACTTAACCAAGTGATTAATTTAATATCAGCAGTAATAAGATATTGATATTATATATTTCCTACACGATTTGATGAAATGAGCACATACTCTATTGTACTCATTCCTTAAATCTATAATGTAATCATGAGAAAATTCCACACATCCAAATTCATGAACATCCTACAAAGCAACTGACTGGTATTCTTCAAAAATCTCCAGGTCATGAAAGTCAGGAAAGACTGAGCACATGTTACACATTAGAGGAGAAAAAAGAGATGTGACAACAAAGTGTAATACGGGATCCTGGATTGAATCTTGGATCAGAAAAAGGACATCAGTGGAAAAGTTAAGGAAATCACTGTGAACTCTGAATTTTAGCAAACATTAATGCATTAGTTTTAATTTATTAGTTTTGATCATTGTTTCATGGCTATGTAAGTTGTTAATGTTAGGAGAAGCTGAGTGAAGGGAAGAGAACTCCCTGTACTATCTTTGCAACTCTGTATAGGTCTAGCATTGTTTAGAAATACAAGTTAAAACTGAAGAGGCTTCAATAATTCTTAACATTACTGATTAAAAATTTTAAAATATATATTGCATTGATTAAAATCTTTCATTAAATGGTATTTTATTTCAAAAGACATAAAATTTTAACTCTCATGGAACTGTTTGGCAGATAGTTCTGTTTCCTACCCCTCAAGATTCTGACAAAGACACTTTCCTTCACCAAACTTTAGTCAGGTTCCTCTGAACTCTCTTTTTGACCAGGTCCTGCCTTTGGGTCCATTCTTAGGTCTGCCAAGTCCAGTTGTTACTAAGTCAGGTTTATGAGCTGATAGCTGATTGCCCTTGATATTTGATCAAATTCCTCATCCCACACACTCAATATATAATTACCATGGCTTGACTTTAGAAAGAATTATGTTTAGTTTAGCAAGGATACCCCTTCCTTTGATGTCTCCTTTTAGTAATTTTTTATCCACTGACCTGCTCATTCTGCTTGTTGGGTATGAATCCCAGGCTGTCTTTGCTGTTTTCTGAGCTGAGCCCCTACCTATTGATCCCTCTTCCTTATTGATATGGTTTGGATCAGCAGCCCCGTCCAAATCTCAGGTAGAACTGTAATCCCCAATACTGAAGGTGGGGCATGGTGGAAGGTGATTGGATGGATCATGCGGTGGTTTCTCATGGTTTAACACCATCTCCCTTAGTGGTGTCATGGTAAGAGTGAGTTATTGTGAGATCTGGTTGTTTAAAATTGTTCAGCATCTCCCCTGCTTCTCTCCTCCTGCTCTGATAATGTAGGACATGCCTGCTTCCCCTTAGCCTTCTGCCATGATTGTAAGTTTATGGAGGCCTCATCAGCCATGCTTCCTGTATAGCCTGCATTATCATAAGCCAATTAAACCTCTTTTCTTTATAAATTACCCAGTCTCAGGTTTTCCTGTATAGTTGTGCAAAAGCTAATGCATCTATTGTGATAGATTTGACACCTGTTGCAATACTTCCAAATATTCTTGACTATTATACCAAGTGTCAGCATAATTTTTTCTTTACCAGTTCCTTTAATTAAGGCAGCACAATCAACTCAGCAGCACACTCTGCTGGCCTACAACATAAAAGGCATCAACCAGCTGGCGAGTCAGGTGGCTTAGGGTCTTCTGTCATCTCAGTCCTCCTCCTCCAATGCCCAGGAATCTCCTCATTTCTCCAGAAGTGTTTCCATTTCCATACCTTTAATAATCCCTTTAGTTAACCCTTCTAGATGTGCTCTCCCTGAGCTCTAAGCCATAGCTTATTGGTCTAGTTCTGATTTAGTTCATGTCTTTAGCCTGACAATGACTTAGTCTTTCTTAAATTTGTGCCACATAGGTGGAAATCTGAAGTATTGTGAATAGTTAATTAAAATAATAGTACTATGTAGGTTTTTAAATGGATATATATAGGATTTACGAAAGTATTTACTGTGGTGAACAAAGTGTTTTACAAATACATTCGTGTGTATGATGGTGTATCCTGAAGAAGACAAAACTAGAATATAATATGTAAGTAAAGAGGGGCCAATTTCATTGTAATGTTGGCATGAGCAAATGGGGCATTACAGTGAAGAAGACAAATGGAAACTGAAGAAACAGACCCTGTCATTACATAGACAGGATTCTACTAGGAAAACATTGATCGGTCTAGAAATCAGCTCTGGTTCTTATGGCCAGAAATATTCCCAGAAAGCATGTAAGAGCTAACACTTCAGAGTTTAATTTTCTGACTCCAAACTGTAGCTCTACAACTTAATAGCTCCCTGCGCTTTCATTTTTTCTTTTGTAAATGGGGCCAATAGTAAAATCTGTTGCTGTATGCTTTGGTCAGTGATATCTCCAGTGAATAAATGGGGCTAGGGACATAGTAGCTGTTCAGTAAATATGAAAAATTAGAATATTCTCTATTGTTCAATTAGCATTAGTTATGCAATAAAAACAGTGTCTGACTGGAAATACTTTCTACAGTTCAGATATTTTGTTCCTGTATTTTTTTTTTTTTTTTTTGAGACTAAGTTTCACATTTGTTGCCCAGGCTGGAGTGCAGTGGTGCAATCACCCTCTGCCTCCTAGATTTAAGCAATTCTCCTGCCTCAGCCTACCAAGTTGCTGGGATTGCAGCAAAATTCTACTAAGATTATTCAACATATAAATAATTAGGTCAAGTATTAAAGAAAACATCTTGACAATATCTAGGTGAATATCTAGCAGCTAGTAAAGTTAAAAATTGCCTCACATGCAACAAAATTAAAAGTATAATACAAATAAATGATAAAAATATTTTAAAATTTTAAGTCTTTATTGGTTTCAAATATTTTCTAAGTATTCACTATTTAGAGATATAATGTTTATAAACATTAATGTTTATAATTTTTTAATTTGCTTATGTAATTTCATACATTACAATTTATATCAGTAAATAAATTACATTGAAGTCCATAAGCAAATTTAAAGTTGTAAAGTTAAGTTGAATTTGAATAGATTTTAAATTTAACTTTTAGCTTAAACTTTTCATTTGGTTATTTTTAACCCTGTATAGATATATACATATAGTACGCAAATAGATACATATTATATCTGTGTTATTAAATTTTCATGGTGGGTTCAATTAAGAAAAAAATATCTAAAAAGTCCATGGGAACAAGATGGGAGAGACAATATTGAAAAACAAAACAGGTGAGAAACACTGCTCTAAACTCATGTCAAGAGTGAAAAGGAAAGAAAAAAACAGAAGTGGAAAGTGGCCCAGAGGCAACAGAAAATGGAAAATGGCATATTCCCTACTTAAGGCATTTGGACAAAGCAAGACCTTCAGAGAACACAGAGCCCAAGGTTCAGATTCACCCATCTCAGCAAGCCCAGAAGCATTTGCGATATCTACGATGGCCTTGTCCTTTCCTTCACTGATGGCCCTGGTGGTGCTCAGCTTCAAGTTAAGCTGCTATCTGACCTGTGATCTGCCTCAGACCCACAGCCTGGATAACAGGAGGACCATGATGCTCCTGGCACAAATGATGAGAATCTCTCCTTCCTCCTGTTGGAAGGACAGACATGACTTTGGATTTCCCCAGGAGGAGTTTGATGGCAACCAGTTTCAGAAGGCACCAGCCATCTTTGTCCTCCATGAGATGATCCAGCAGACCTTCAACCTCTTTACCACAGAAGACTCATCTGCTGCTTGGGATAAGGACCTCCTAGATGAATTCTGCACTGAACTCTACCAGCAGCTAAATGACTTGGAAGCCTGTGTGATGGAGGAGGAGAGGGTGGGAGAAACTCCCCTGATGAACGTGGACTCCATCTTGGCTGTGAAGAAATACTTCCGAAGAATCACTCTCTATCTGACAGAGAAGAAATACAGCCCTTGTGCCTGGGAGGTTGTCAGAGTAGAAATCATGAGATCCTTCTCTTTATCTACAAATTTACAAGAAAGATTAAGGAGGAAGAATTAACACCTGGTCCAACATGAAAACAACTCTAATTGACTCATACACCAGCTCACACTTTCATGAATTCTGCCATTTCAAAGACTCTCACTTCTGCTATAACTATGACCATGCTGATAAACTGATTTATCTATTTAAATATCTATTTAACTATTTATAAGATTTAAATTATTTTTGTTCATATAATGTCATGTGCACCTTTACACTGTGGTTAGTGTAATGAAACATGTTCCTTATATTTACTCAATTCATTATTTGTGTTGTTCATTAAACTTTTACTATAGGAATTTCTTGTATGTGTTGATTCTTTAAAATGAAATTCCTGCCTGACTGTGCAACCTGATTAGAGAATAAAGGGTATAATTTATTTATTCATCATTATTCTATGCAAGATGTAAGTACAAACGACCTTTCACTAAATCAGATTGTATGTTGTACTCAAGATATAAAGATGAACATAATAATCCACTTCCTATTCGCTTGCATATTTTTGTATAAAATAAAACTAAAAATACTAATCATACTTAATATCAGTTATCCTAAATACTATAAAGAGAAAAAAGAAACAACCAATGATTTCTTTCAGCAGCAGATAATCTGAGACATGTGAGGAAATAAAAATAAACACAGATATACTCTATAAGTTGGCTGGTAAACATCTAGTAGAAAAGTCTATTGCCGGTTGGATACGTGAGTTTGTAATTTACAAGGAATGCAATTGTTGGGGGTTCATATGTGGCAAGCAAAATCCCGGAAATGGAAGTGCTCAAGTGTAGAGAGAGTATAGAGAAAAAAGAACTTAAGCATGATTCTGAGGACCTTCCACCTTTAAATGGAGGGAAGAGAAGAACCACAAAGGAAACAGAGGTGGGGTCCCTTACATTAGATGGACAAAAGAAAGAATGGTGATTAATATGGTTTGGATCTGTGTCCCTGCCCAAATCTCATGTGGAATTGCAATCCCCAATGTTGGAGGTAGGGCCTGGAGGGAGGTGATAAGGTCATAGCTGTTTCTCATGGTTTAACACCATCTCCCTTGGTGCTGCCATGGGGATAGTGAGCTCTCATGAGATCTAGTTGTTTAAAAGTGTGTGGCACCTCCCCCTACCATTCCTTTTGTTCTGGCTTTGCCTTCCGTCAAGAATAAAAGCTCCCTGAAGCCTCCCCAGAAGCAGATGCTGCCATGCTTCTTGTACAGCCTGCAGAACTATTTGGCAATTAAACCTCTTTTCTTATACATTACCCAGTCTCCGGTATTTCTTTGTAGCAGTGCAAAAATAGACTGATAGTGTGATAAAAGTGTATTTAAGAAGATAAATGTGCTGGGAATAAGAATCAGTGGATTTACTAAAGGTAGGGATTAAAACTGCCCAATAATTAGGAAATAAATGGCATTGGCGATCTTAGTGAGAGAAGTGGTTTGGTGGAAATGATAAGTAGAAGTCAAACTGAAGTAGGAGCCAAATAAGAGAAGTTAGTGACTCTGAAGTGAAGATGGAAGTAGAATGGAATTAGAAAAGAATGTGGATTATTGTTTTTGTACACAGTTTTTTCTTTTTTGCAGTATATTTTTTCTGGATAGATTTCATATAACTGATGTACTGGCAAATCATGTTAATAGGTGTAGTATATTTATTTTACATTATAACTTTTAATTACAATAATAACTTATCATTTTTAAATAAAATACTACTTTGAATATCAGTAAGCTGCCATAATTCTCTAGGTGAGAATAGATAATTAATTCAATTCTTCATCACAATATTTAATTAATACTGATAATATAATGATTACTGGACCTACTGGCTTTATTAATTAAGTTACTTAACTTGCATAATTGTCACACTGGTTTACTACAATTTTACTGCAACTTTTAACACATTTCATTCTCATTCTCTGACAGAGCTGGTTATGAAGAAATCTTTTATATTCATTCTTGGTAACATTTCCTGATGTTATGAATTTTACAATCTTATGTCAATCCAAATTAACTAAATTATCACTGACATAAAGAATGGCAAACTTCCTTCACAGATTAATAGTGAAAATTGGATCAGAGATTCTCTGTCTAAATACTTAAGGAAAAAATTGGTTAAAACCAGCTGAAAGTACAGCACGAAACATGGAAATTCAGAGAGCAAGAAAGAGTTGTGTAGAGTTCACAAGTAAAAAAAAGATTTAACTATTATAACTGAAATCCAGAATACAAAACTGACAAAATCACCCATAATTTGCATTACATTACAAAGAATTTGACATTGTAATTTCATTCAGCTTGCATGTATGCATGGTATTAAGAAACTCATTTAATCTCTTTGAGCCTCAGTTTTCTCATAAATAAAATGAATTCAAAAAATGTATATAGTTATGATAGTAAATATGCAGTTTAAAGCACCTACCACAGTATCTTCCACCACGTTGCCCGGCCAACATGGTGAAACCCTGTCTCTACTCAAAATACAAATATTAGTTGGGTGTGGTGATAAGCACCCGTAATTCCAGCTACTTGGGAAGCCAAAGCAGGAAAATTGCTTGAACCCAGGAGGTTGAGGTTGCTGAAAGCTGAGATCGTGCCTAACTCAAGGAGTTAAAAGATAAGTATTTTCCTCCCTTTCTTCATACAGCTGTAGATGAGAATAGTATTCATCTTTCTATAAAATTTTTACAATCTGTGGTATCATACCTTTCAGTAACTGACCTCCAAAGGAAGCACCCTAAAAAAAAAAAAAACAGATTCTGTCATCAGCTGTAGAGAGGCTGAAAAAATGTCACTCCTCAATTCAAAGTGTCCTATTTATATTCAGTCAGGAAATGGTGGCTTGAATAAATCTCTGAGACAGGAGAATAACCATGCCAATTGAGGTGCAGAAAACACGTGGTGTTTCTTGACTGATTATGGCACCTGACACATTCTCTCCCTGGCTTTACTCCCTTCACCTTCCTGCCCATTCACACAGAGCTGTTTTCCATTCTGTCGTGGTTTCAGCTTGATGGTTTCCCTTAAAACCAGAATGCCACAAGTGCTACACAGAAGTGAAATAAAATTTCTAGGTTTTGTAGAACATCTGCAAGAGAGGCTTTCCTGAATTTCTGTTGAGTATGATGTAATAGTAGCTTAGAGAAAAGGAAAGAGAAAGCAGAATCCACTTTATGTGTAGTCTCCTGAAAACCTCTCAGGGGAAGATAGTCCTGGTAGTCAAAGGTGACAAGGACAGCCACCAAAACTAAAGGGCCAATTTCTGGTCTATGCAGAAACGCTATCACTTCTGGGTATTTCTCTTTATGCTGCAAAATACATACTTCTTGGCAAGAAGAAATGCAAATGCTGTCATAAGCCTGTTCCTTATCCTTAGTCTATTACAAAGAGAATCAGTTTCTGGCTTCAGTCAGGGCATGAACTCTTTGACAGTTATAGGGATAGAGAGAGAGATGTATTCCCTGCCTATAGCCTACCATTCAGACTAGCCTCTAGGATTACCCTCTTTACATACTATATATGGGACTCCAGGGGACAGGCAGACCTACCAATCTCAATTGGAACTTAATAGAATTCAGAAGTTCCTGTTTAATAGTCCATTAAACAACTATTAACTGTACAATCTTATTTCACAGATTATTCCTATAATTAGACTTCATACACTAACAAATAAAAGAATATTATCATTGTCATTTTGAATTATGATTTTGACAGTTCTTCCACTTAATAGTAAAAACTGTGCCCTGGTATCAAATGAGAGCAAAAGAGCTAAAGAGTGTGAAAGAATAGTATTGTTACCTGAGGGCTAGTGAGGTATAATAATTCAAGTGTAACAATTTTGCTCTATTTTGAGATGTATTTTTGTAATCAGCACCATATTTTCATTAAGATGTTTTAACAGGAAGTCTATGTGAATCATGAGGTAACAGCAAGGAAGGCCTGAAATTGCAGAGGAGTCTCCTAATGTATCCCTCAGACTCCACACTGTGATATATATATATACACACACACACAAACACACACATATGTACCTATAGGTGTATATGTGTACTTATATGTACATATATGCTTATTTTCTTATTTTATAAATATGTGGTTATTTTTTTCTTAGTTAATACATATATGTCAGAAAAGGAACAGAGTACAGTGGCTCATGCCTGTAATCTCACCACTTTGGAAGCCAAGGTGGGTGAATCACTTGAGTTCAGGAGTTCAAGACCAACCTGGCCAACATGGTGAAACCCCATCTCTACTAAAAATACAAAAATTGGCCAGGCGTAGTGTTGGTTGCCTATACTGCCAGCTATTTGGGAGGCTGAGACAGGCAAATAGCTTGAACCCTGGAGGCAGAGGTCGCAATGAGCTGACATGGTAGGTAGCACTGCACTCCAGCCTGGGCGACAGAGCAAGACTTCGCCTCAAAAAAAAAGGGGGGGAAAAGAAAAAGGAAATAAAGACAGAAAAAGAGAAAACAGAAAAGGGAATACCCTCTTCTCTATCTCTAACAAATCATAATCTGAAAAGCAGAATTCTTGGAGTTCTCCGGAGAAAACTGAAAAATAGTCACCCATCATACTGAAGATAAGTGTGATATGTATATTCAGTCAGGAATATAAAAGCATATAAAATCAATATTTTCTTTTATTTAATAGGCTAAATTGTCTAACTGCTTACTTACTAAGCTGAAATTTCAAGAATAATTGTTTAATAGTTTTTGAGCACTAGTGGACTACAACGTTTTTCCATTTTCTTTGTTTGCTGTTCATAATTCTATTTAGGTTTTATTTTATGGCATTATAGTTTTTTTGTTCTTATGAGTTACGCTTTTATACCTCCCTCTTAAAAGTATATACGAACCTTTTATGCAGATGTTAGCTATATTCTCTGTGATACCACTGTCAATTTTGTTTACACATAACTATTATTTTCCTTTATATTTCTCCTATTGCCAGACAATGGAGACCATGCAAAATTTAAGGAAAATGAGTTTGAAATCCTACTTGCTTCTGTCAAGCAAATGGTCTGTCTTTATTAATGTGGATAAATAAAATCCAAATGCCCTTCAGAGAGAGTGTAGATGACTGCTTAGAGAGCTCATTTATCACATTCTTCGTACACTAGGGATGCTAGTTCTGCAAAAGTACTGAAACCTAAGTAATGCTAGACAAGGATGGCCATTGCAGCAAAAGCTGTCTCTGACCAGATGGGGATACTCCTAGGAATTATATTCAGCTGCCACGCAGAGAATGTCTGCAAACCACCACATTGTGAGTTTATTGATTCACTGGTTTTCTATTCCCTACAACCTAGTCATAAAACCCACTCATACTTTGGTAGCATTTTACAAATTTCTCTCTTAGCAGAGGTGATATGAGGAGTAATCTGTGAATCAGAATTGATAAGTGATGTCTTTAGGACATCTATTTAGTGAATGGTGAAGGACAGAGATAGGATTCATAGCTGGTTTTGCCTGTATGTCTAGTGTTCTCTTTTGTGTTTAATGTTTCTAAATTACACTTTGTTGTTTGTGAGAATTCAGAATTGATGAGAGCACTCAATACTAAGAAGGCATTTAAGAGAAAACATTGTTTTTCATTTACATGATGAGTGTCAAGAAAGAACAGGGAAATAAAGAAAAACACTATTGATTATGTACCATCTATAAAATACATATGTGTCATCTATTAAATAATATGTCACATGATTTAATCCACCAGTTACAGTGTGATCAGTAATACTATCAAACGTACTTTGAAGAAGTATCAGTGAAGAAAGCAGGATGCTGAGAGGAGAGATGATCCATGTAGAGTGCACAAGTGATTGGCAGAGCTAGGATTTGAGTCTAGGTGTACTGATGGAAAACTTCATGCCCTACAGCACTCAGTGGATATCATGTTTCTCTTCCCCAAGGTTGTGGGCTATGAGGATAGGTAAGGAGCCCACAAGTCACCCTGCTAGAGACCCAAACTCACAGCCTTTGCCCTACTCACTCTGTGCTTGACTCATTTCCTTATTCATCCTCTTATCTTCCTACAGCATCTGTCTGGGTCACAGATAGGCCTTTCACCTGCATGAGTACAGTCAAGAACTCACGTACCCCAAATATTCTGAGGGGTTGAATAACATATATATGTTCAGTCAAGAGATAGGGCCTGAATATGACTTCTTAGAAGCTTAGCAACAACCTTGTACAGAATGCCTAGCTGGCCTCACTGGAGAACAGGGTTACTTATGAAATCCTCTTGGTCTGTGTTCTCCTGTCTTTTGTGAAATGGTGAAGAAAACAATACACCCCAATTTGTTCTCAGCTCAAATCTCCTTTTTAGTTGTGGCCTTTGGGCAAGTCTTTTTTGCTCAAAGATTCATGCCAGCTCACAGGGTCTGAGCTGCATGTAAGAGGAAGTCAAAGGGTAAGTGTGAACAATCTACAAAGTGCTATGTGGTGGTTAGTGGTTATTTCTCTAAACACATCTAATTGTATTGATTCAGACTGTTGTTCGAGCTTGCAATGATATTTTTGACAGCACAATTTAGTTCCTAAAGGGTGTGACTCTAGAGCCAGAGTTCCTGTGTTGGATTCCAGCTCTGCTATTTAATAGCAATATGACCATGTCAAGTACCATAAACATTATGCTTCCTAGTTTCCTCATCTGTAATATGGGAACAATAATAGTATTGATCTCATAGGATTACTGTAACAATCAAATTAATAAATACACACAAAATGGATGAAACTGTACCTAGTGAAAATAATCACTGCTGTTAGAAGCGAGAGTGTCTACCCTCAGGGCAGAAGCAGAAGAGTTGGTCTTAGGTACTAACTGGCACAGAGCACTAGAGAGGCTTCTAAGTCCTGTGCAGACTGTTCTTGACATGCTGCTACTTTCACAATATATTCAGTGTGTGAGGAACCATGTCACTGTGTGTGTAAGACACGGATGCTTTCTTCTGTGTCTTATGCTTTCAAAAAATGAGTTTCTTTTTAAAAAACAGTTGTGCTAGAAAAAAATTCCTGGGATATCTTAAGATTTCCAAATACTGGTGGGATCCAAGCCTATGTGTGTGTGTGTGTGTGTGTGTGTGTGTGTGTGTGTGTGTGTGTGTGTGTGTATATAATCTATCTAAATAGCTATCATTAACCTGATATCTATATTTACCTAACTATATCTATATTTATCTATCTATGTGTATATATCAGATCAAGGTTTTTCAGGGGCTCATCATTGCTTTCCATGTTGGTGCTACACAAGAGAGAAGCTTGTACCCAGGGTCACCTGAGATGGGATGGGAAGGAAGCTGATGAAAAGATATTGAAGGCCTGTCTGTTCAAGTATACTGAACTCCCTTCATCAGCCAACTGATGATCCTGAATCACAGTGTTTGGGGTTTTACTCTGAAGACCTCTCTCGCACTCAGATAGATTATTTGTGACCTTTGGTTAGAAGCCTTAAGCCGCACTCTGTCCCCTGACCTGCCTTGCCTGTTCTTTAAGACTAATAATGATGTTCTACTCTTTTCCCAGTACTCTCATTCCTGATATATCTCTGTTCCAATAATTAATTCAGAATAATGGAAAGTGATAATAGGGCCCTTTTCTTTTCCTTGCCTAATTGATGTCTCTGCTTTCTACAAACAGTGGTAGTTATGGATTCCACTGAATTTAGGAATGTGACAGAAAGAAGATAGCAATTCCATGTAAAAAAGAAAAGAGAACTAATGCTCCAGGCCTCACTTATATGCAGAAGAAAACAACTATACTTCTTCATCATCTCAAGCATGCTGCTGTATCGGCAACTGGGCACAGAGAATACACTTTTGTCTGGAGCCCCAGTCCAGCATTCCAGAGCTGGAGCAGTCACAAGGGTTATTGAGCATGGTGGAGGGGGGAGAGGACAAAAAGAGGAAGGTGAGCCCAAGGCCTCTTCCTTCTCAGATTCTGCACCACCTTCATGGGCAGATCACTCAGTTGTTACCTGGGACAATTTTCCCATGCAAGGGGTGGTGGGGGATGATTTTGGGATGAAACTGTTCCATAGGAGTGCACAACCTAGATCTCGCGCATGCACAGTTCACAATAGGGTTTGCACCCCTATGAGAATCTCATGCCACTGCAGAGCTCAGGGGGTAATGCTTGCTCACCTACCATTCATCTCCTGCTGTGCGGCCTCCCGGGGGTTGGGGACCCCTTCTCCTAGAGAGTTCCCCAGTGTTTACTTTTAGTAGTTTCATAGTTTGAGGTCTTATATTTAAGCCTGTTTTGATTTTGTATACGGTGAGAGGGGTCCAGGTTCATTCTTCTGCACATGGATATCAGTTTTCTCAGCACCATTTATTGAAGAGACTGTCTTTTCTCCAATGTATATTCTTGGCACCTTTGTTGAAAATGAGTTTACTGTTGACATACGGATTTATTTCTTGGTTATCTCGTGTTCTATTTTTATTCTAGTACTATGCTGTTTTGTTTACTATAGCTCTGTAGTATATTTTGAAGTCAGGTAATGTGATTCTCTGTTTTGCTCTGTTTGCTAAATTTGGCTCTTCTGAGTCTGTTGTTAACCCTCTAATTTTGGACATGATGATTCATTGGGTAAAAAGTATGTTTCTTGAAGTTTTAAAATCCATTATGATTCTCACAAGGGGTTCACAGAGGGATTTCAGGTTTGCTTATGTTTTACTTAAACCCTATGCATGTTAAGTATTTCAAAAAGCTTTACCTTTTGTAGGCACATAATCTAGGTCCCAAGATATCACAGACAAAAAAAAAAAAAAAACTATCAGTACTAGACTTGTATAAAAGTTCTGTCCTCTCCACCCTTATCCTGTTCATATCACAGCCAACTCTACATGAGTGCTTCTGCATTTGAAGAATTCCTTTAAGCTTCAGAACTTACACCACTGGGAAGTATAGCAGATTCCATGAACAACTAGAGCATTAGCTAAGAGTAGTTTATAATGAATTCTAGCTAGAATGACCCCCCAAATCTTTGTATTTACCAAGCATTTCTACTTCTTGAAAAGAATGTTACTGGATCATCTTGTCATTTAGCTTAGAATCCTCTGCATTTTACAGTCTAGATTTCTTTGTATATGCAGCATTCATTTTTGCCCCCAACTGTTGTTATAGCAGCTTTGATTTTATTCAACCACTTGACATGAGCACCAGAAACATTTACAGAAAAAAACTGATTTGGGTCATATTCCTTAAAAGGTAGTTTTTGCCAGGTGGGAAGGATACTTGGGGTTTAAAAGTCTCTATATGGGCTCTATACACAGCTTATTTTTTAGAGAAGGAGTCTCTGTCACTGAAGCTGGAGTGCACTGGAGTGATCATAGCTCATTGGAGCCTCCACCTCCTGGGCTCAAGGGTTCCTCTTGCCTCAGCCTCACAAGCAGCTAGGACTACAGGTACAGCCACCATGTCCAGCTACTATTTTATTGTAGAGACAGGATGTTGCTACATTGCCCAGGCTGGTTTTGAAATCTTGACCTCAAATGTTCCTTCTGCTTTCATTTCCCAAAGTGTTGGGATTACAGCCAACATTTTGTTATTAATGAGTCTTCAGATTGTTGCCAAAACCATTGGCTTAAAATTTTTATGTTTTAAAGTAACATGAGGGTATATCAATCCTAATTCCTAGAACCACACATTTTTATCCTTTACCCAGCACTTCCTCACATCTCAAGTTAGAGACGACATCTTCAATCTGACCCTCTGGCTTAATTTGCACACAGCCACCAATCTTCCATTTTAACCCTCCCTGACTCACTTTAAATGTGCTGTCAGGAGTCAGCTCATCACGTTTTAGAAATTTTGGCACATCTTTATTGGAAGGTTATTGTTTTTGTTCTTCAAGCAATCAACTGTCCAAGACCACAGAGTGTTGCTGTGATTGAACTATGTTGTCAGCAGTGACCTCTTCTTTTTTTAATCTGGTACTAACATGCCAATATTTTCATAGCTTCCAGATGATAAGAACAAAAATTTATGTTCAGTGTGTGTGAGTGTGGGCAGAGGTCGGGTAAATTATCCTTTTCAAAATTTTTACATTGAATAGCAAAACAAATTTTATTTTGACAAATGTGATTACATCTACACTGAATTCAACTTATGAAATTGTTGAATACTTTTTATGCTTTAAGCTTCTAAGCTGGCTATAGGGGATTTTACAATGATTTTGCTTCCATCAGATTACATTGTCTGCATTGGTTTCAAAGGACTTCTTAACTTTTGCCTTATTTATTTAACCAGGAGTCTTTCAGGAGGAGATTGTTCAATTTCCATGTAATTGTGTGGTTTTGAGTTAGTTTCTTAATCTTGAGTTCTAATGTGATTGCACTGTAGCCTGAGAGACTGTTACAATTTCAGTTCTTTTGCATTTGCTGAGGAGTATTTTGCTTCCAATTATGTGGTCAATTTTAGAGGCAGTGCTATATGGCACTGAGAAGAATATATATTCTATTGTTTTGGTGTGGAGAGTTACGTAGATATCTATCAGGTTCAAGTTGATCCAGAACTGATTTCAAGTCCTGAATATCCTTGTTAATTGTCTATCTCAATGATCTAATATTGACAGTAGGGTGTTAAAATTTCTCACCGTTACTGTGTGGGAGTCTAAGTCTCTTTGTAGGTCTCTAAAAACTAGTTTTATGAATCTTGGTACTCATGTATTGGGTGCATATATATTTATAATTTTTTTTTGATGGCATCTTGCTCTGTTGCTCAGGCTGAATGCAGTGGTGCGATCATGGCTCAATGCAACCTCTGCCTCCCCAGTTCAGGTAATTCTCCTGGCTCAGCCTCCTGAGTAGCTGGGATTACAGGTACGCATCACCACACCTGGCTAATTTTTGTATTTTTAGTAGTGATGGGGTTTCATCATGTTGGTCCAGCTGGTCTCGAACTCCTGACCTCAAGATCCACCTGCCTTGGCCTCCCAAAGTACTGGAATTACAGGCATGAGCCACCTCGGTCTTGTTGAATTGATCCCTTTGCCATTATGTAATGTCCTTGTCTTTTTTTTTTTTTTATCTTTGTTGGTTTAAAGTCTGTTTTGTCAGAAACTAGGATTGCAGCCTTTGCTTTCTTCTGCTTTCCATTTGCTTGGTAAATTTTCCTCCATCCCTTTGAGCCTATGTGTTTCTTTGTAAGTGAGATGGGTCACTGGAATACAGCACATTGATAGGTCTTGACTTCATCCAGTTTGCCCCTCTGTGTCTTTTAATTGAGGCATCTAACCCATTTATATTTAAGGATAATATTTTTATGTATGAATTTGATCCTATCATCATGATGCTAGCTGGTTATTTTGCAGACTGTTTGAGGCAGTTTCTTCATAGTGTCCTTGGTCTTTTTACTTCAGTATGTTTTTGTAATGGCTGGTACTGGTTTTTCATTTCCATAGTTAGTGTTTCCTTCAGAAGCTCTTATAAGACAGGTCTGGTGGTTGTGAATTCCCTCAGCATTTGTCTGAAAAGGATTTTACTTCTTCACTTATGAAGCTTAGTTTGGCCAGACAGGAAATTCTGGGTTGGAAATTATTTTCTTTAGGAATGTTGAACATTGGTCCCATTCTTCTCTGGCTTATAGGGTTTCTGCTGAGAGGTCCACTATTAGTCTGATGGGCTTCCCTTTGTAGGTCACCTGGCCTTTCTCGCTGGCTGCATTTAACATGTTTTCCTTCATTTCAACCTTGGAGAATCTGATGATTATGTGTCTTTGAAACCAATGAGAATAAAGAGACAACATAACAGAATCTCTGGGATGCAGCTAAAGCAGTGTTAAGAGGGAAATTTACAGTACTAAATTCCCACATCAAAAAGCTGGAAAGATTCCAAATTGACATCCTAACATCGCAACTAAAAGATCTAGAGAAGCAAGAGCAAACAAATCCAAAAGCTAGAAGAAGACATGAAATAACTGAAATCAGAAGAAACTGACAGTGATAAAGACACAAAAAAACCTTCAAAAATCAATGACTCCAGGAGCTAGGTTTTTGAAAAAATTAATAAGTTGGACTGCTAGTTAGACTAACAACAACAACAAAAAGAGAAGAATCAAATAGACACAATAAAAATGATAAAGGTGATATCACCACTGACCCTACAGAAATAAAAACAACTCTTTAAGTCTGTTATTGGTGTATAGGAATGCTTGTGATTTTTGCACATTGATTTTGTATCCTGAGACTTTGCTCAAGTTGCTTATCAGTTTCAGGAGATTTTGGCCTGAGACGATGGGGTCTTCTAGATATACAATCATGTCGTCTGCAAATAGAGACAATTTGACTTCCTCCTTTCCTATTTGAATACCTTTTAGTTCTTTTTCTTGCCTGATTGCTCTGGCTAGAACTTCCAGTACTATATTGAATAGGAGTGGTGAGAGA